>BLSH010033227.1:50717-129597 GCA_018402905.1 Glandirana rugosa
ATATATATATATATATATATATATATATATATAGGGATGTGATTGGAATATATATATATATATATATATATATATATATAGGGATGTGATTGGACTATATATATATATATATATATATATATATATATATATATATATATATATACACACACAACGTATTGAGTGTGCACTATATATATCTGTGCGTACGGTATATAGTACACTTGACGTGGTGTATTAAAATATATACAGCCTGGTATATATATATATATATATATATATATACACACACACACACACACACACACACACAGCGTATTGAGTGTACACTATATATCCATGCATTCGGCGGTGTACGGTATATAGTACACGTGGTGTTTTTAAATATATATATATACATTCTAGTATATATACAGTGCCTTGAAAAAGTATTCATACCCCTTGAAATTTTCCACATTTTGTCATGTTACAACCAAAAACGTAAATGTATTTTATTGGGATTTTATGTGATAGATTAACACAAAGTAGCACATAATTGTGAAGTGGAAGAAAAATTATAAATGGTTTTCAAAATTTTTTACAAATAAATATGTGAAAAGTATGCCGTGCATTTGTATTCAGCCCCCTTGAGTCAATACTTTTTAGAACTACCTTTCGCTGCAATTACAGCTGCAAATTTGTTTTGGGGATGTCTCTACTAGCTTTGCACATTTAGAAAGTGACATTTTTGGGCCTTCGTCTTTGTAAAATAGCTCAAGCTCTGTCAGATTGGATGGAGAGTATCTGTGAACAGCAATTTTCAAGTCTTGCCACAGATTCTCAATTGGATTTAGGTCTGGACTTTGACTGGGTCATTCTAACACATGAATATGCTTTGATCTAAACCATTCCATTGTACCTCTGGCTGTATGTTTAGGGTTGTTGTCCTGCTGGAAGCTGAACCTCCACCCCAGTCTAAGTCTTTTGCAGACTCTAAAATGTTTTCTTCTAGCATTGCCCTGTGTTTGGCTCCATCCATCTTCCCATCAACTCTGACCAGATTCCCTGCCCCTGCTGAAGAAAAACATCCCCACAGCATGATGCTGCCACCACTTTGTTTCACAGTGGGGATGGTGTGCTCAGGGTGATTTACAGTTTTAGTTTTTCCACCAGACATAGCATTTTGCTTTTAGGCCAAAAAGTTTGATTTTGGTCTCATTTGACTGGATCACCTTCTTCCACATGTTTGCTGTGTCCCCCATATGGCTTCTCGCAAACTGCAAACGGGACTACTTATGGATTTCTTTCAACAATGGCTTTCTTCTTGCCACTCTTCCATAAAGGCCAGATTTGTGGAGTGACTAATAGTTGTACTGTGGACAGATTCTCCCACCTGAGCTGTGGATCTCTGCAGCTTCCTCAAAGTTACCATGGATTTCTTGGCTCCTTCTCTGAATAATGCTTTCCCTGCCCAGCCTGTCAGTTTAGGTGGACAGCCATGTCTTAGTAGATTTGAAATTGTGCAATGCTCTTTCCATTTTCAGATGATGGATTGAACAGTGCTCCATGAGCTGTTCAAAGCTTGGGGTAGTTTTTATAATCTAACCCTGCTTTAAACTTCTCCACAACTTTAACCCTGACCTGTCTGGTGTGTTCCTTGGACTTCATGATGCTGTTTGTTCACTAAGGTTCCCTAACAAACCTCTGAGGGCTTCACAGGACAGCTGTATTTATACTGAGATTAAATTACACACAGGTGGACTCTATTTACTAAGTAGGTGACTTCTGAAGGTAATTGGTTCCATTAGATTTTAGTTAGGGGTAAACGAGTAAAGAGGGCTGAATACAAATGCACGTCACACTTTTCAGATATATATTTGTAAAAAATGTTGAAAACCATTTATCATTTTCCTTCCACTTCACAATTATGTGCCACTTTGTGTTGGTTTATCACAAAAAATCCCAAAAAAATACATTTACATTTTTGGTTGTAACATGACAAAATGTGGACAATTTCAAGGGGTATGAATACTTTTTCAAGGCAGTGTATATATATGTATATATACATAAATATATATATATATCTATATACACACACGCAGCCTATTGAGTGTACACTATATATCAGTGCATTCAGGGTGTACATACTTTATAGTACACTTGACCTGGTGTATTAAAATATATACAGTCTAGTGTATACAGATATGCACACAGCGTATTGAATGTACACTATATATCAGTGCATTCGGGGGTGTACTGTATATAGCACACTACTTGACATGTTGTCTTCAAATATATACAGTCTAGTCTATCCAGATATACATGCAGTGTATTGAGTGTACACTATATATCAGTGCATTCGGGGGTGTACGGTATATAGCACAATACTTGACGTGGTGTCTTCAAGTATATACAGTCTAGTATATCCAGATATACACGCAGCGTGTATGATGATCAGGTGGTGATCAGGGCGCTGATATGGCTAATGGCAGTGATCATGGTGCTGATAAGGCGCATTATGGTGATCAGTAGGGATGAGCTCCCGGTTCGAGTCGAACTCACGTTCAACTCAAACATCGGGTGTTTCACTCGTTCGGGTTTTCCCGAACATTATGGGGCATTCGCGGGAACTTCGCGCGCCCCATAATGCATTCACATGGCAGCGGAATGCCGCCGGCTGATTGTCCAAAACATGACCTGCATGCTTTGGCCAATCAGCGGGCGGCCTGCTGTGAGAGCTTTGATTGGCTAAAGGCAGGGTGCCTTTAGCCGATCACTGCACAGCAGCCTCAATCCACGTCCCACACTATATAAAGCCGCTTGTACAGCAGCTTTATGTAGTGTGTTGGCGGCGGTTTGAAGGCTCTGATGTTGGTTCCCAGGTTGAGGAAGGGAGTAGTGTGAGCCTAGAGACAGGGGGTGCCGCAAAAAGACAAGAAACTAGCAGTCATTTTCCCCCAGCTGCAGCGTACTGCCAAGTTTTCTCCAGTGAAGAGGAGAGGGAGGGGATGATGAGGACATGGACTGTACTTGGGTGCCTGAGAGAAAAGAGAGGAGGAAAGTCAGGAGGAGGAGGCCCAACTCCAACAAGGCAGGATGTCCTCCAGGGGCCAGCTTAACGACAGCCACCTAATTGCATCAGACCACAGAGATCCACAGGTGCAGGACGCTGCTGCCTCCCCATCAAATTCCAAAATTTCTTTGGTGTGGGCATTTCTCAGCACGTGTGCAATAAATCGCACCATTGCAATTTGCAATCTATGTCTGAAGCAGGTCAAGCGCAGCCAGGACTCCAGCAGCGTGGGCACAACTTTCTTGACAAGACATATGACGACCAGCCATGCAGTCCGTTGGCAAGAATACCTGAAGAACCCACACCAGAAAACAAGGCGGACTTCTCCTTGCTCCTCATCTGGGATCTCAGCCCCTACTATACCTGTAGTCCTCTCCAAAACCTGCACTGAGAGGAATGAAGGTGTAGCAATGCGTGCCACAACTAGTACTTGCAGCCAATCTGCTAGCAGTACACAACCAGGTTGTATGCGACAATGGCACCAACCTTATCTCTGCCCTTAGCTTGGGACAATTGACACATGTTCCATGCTTGGCACACGTCCTGAATTTGGTGGTGCAGCGTTTCTTGACCAGGTACCCAGGCTTACCAGATATCCTGAGGCAGGCCAGAAAAGTCTGTGGTTATTTCCGGCGTTCATACAATGCCAGTGCCCGGCTGGCTCACATCCAGTGGGAATTCAACCTGCCCAATAACCGCCTCATTTGTGACATGCCCACCAGGTGAAATTCAACATTGGCAATGCTGCAGCGGTTGCACGCACAGCAGAGGGCCATCAATGAGTACCTCTGTGAGCATGGCACCAGGACAGGCTCAGGGGAGCTTGGCTTTTTTTTGCCACTTCAGTGGCTAATGATCAAGCATGCATGCACTGTTCTGTCAACATTTGAGGAGGCCACAAAGATGGTGAGCAGCGACAATGCATGCATCAGTGACACTGTCCCACTAATATTCCTTCTGGAGCACACGCTTCATGGAATCATGGACAGGGCATTTGAGGCAGAACAGAGGGAGGAAGAGGAGGACTTTCTTTCCTCTCAAGGCCCCCCTCATGCAGAGAGCATTCCTGCAGAGCTGTCAAACACACGGGGGGAAGAGGATTGTGTCAGCATGGATGTGGAGTATAATACGCAGCAGTCTTCAAGGGATCATGGTTTTCAGGCCTCAGAAACACAAGGAGTTGTACGTGGCTGGAAGGAGATAGTTCCTGATAATGTCATCCTCAGTGACCCAGAGGACACTCATGCCTCCTCAAACTTATGCTGCATGGGCTCTCTGATTCTGAAAAGCCTGCGAAAAGACCCTAGGATTCGTGGTATCAAGGAGAGGGATCATTACTACCATTCTTGATCCATGTTACATGGGTAAAGTTGCAGAACTCACCCTGCCTGCGCAGAGGGTGCAGAGGATGAAACATCTTCAAGATACCTTGAAGAAAAGTTTGTGCAACGCCTTTCCAGACCCTGGGAGGTTACCATGTCCTGCTGCTGACCCTGGACAACGTGTTTCTGAAGCTTTGGTCATTTAGAGGCAGAGTGGTGGAGAAGGTGGCTGGCTGAGCAATGCCTTTAAAAAAAATTTTCAGTCCTCAGCACCCAGGCTAGATAGGTCCATGCAACCATCGTCAGCGTCTGCATTATATGTTGCAGGAATATATAGGGGCAAGAGTAGACTTGGAGACCTTTCCAACTGAGCATCCACTTAGTTACTGGGTCTTGAGGATGGACCACTGGCCGGAACTTGCTCAGTATGCAATTGAGCTACTGGCCTGTCCTGCATCCAGCGTGCTTTCTGAATGGATATTTAGTGCTGCTGGAGGGTTCGTAACCGATCAAAGAGTGCGCCTGTCCACAGACTCTGTTGATAGGCTCACATTTATAAAAATGAATCAGTCCTGGATCAGCAGCTATCAAGCCCCTGATGCTGATGCAACTGATTCAATTTGCTAGGGATCCGGGATCCCTTGAAGACTGCCACTGCTCCTATTCCTCCTGTCCATAATCTAGAACAATATTTTGTATTTAGGGCACCAGCAACACCCAAGGCCCAATTGTTTGCCAGCTGTTTGACTGGGGGCTTTCATTAGAATTGTTAAACTAATTTATAACATCAAGGCCAGTTCCTCCGTCCAACAAGAGTAACTGCAAGGGGTTATAGTGTTCTGGCACCAGCAACACCCAAGGCCCAATTTTTTGCCACCTATTTGACTGGGGGCTTTCATCACAATTTGTAAACTAATTTGCAACATCAGGCCCAGTTCCTCTGTCCAACAAGAGTAACTGCAAGGGGTTACAGTGTTCTGGCACCGCCAGCACCCAAGGCCCAATTTTTCGCCACCTGTTTGACTGGGGGATTTTAGCAGGGCCCACGCCAAAATTTAAAAAAAATGACGTGGGGTCCCCCCAAAATCCCAACCAGACCCTTATCCGAGCATTCAGCCCTGGCATGGCAGGAGGGGGTGGGGACGAGCGAGCTCCCCCCTTCCGAACAATACCTGAACATGGGGAGGATGCTTTGAGGTCATCTCCAAAGCACCTTGTCCCCATGTTGATGGGGAGAAGGGCCTCATCCTCACAACCCTGGCCGGTGGTTGTGGGGGTCTGCGGGCAGGGGGCTTATCAGAATCTTGAAGCCCCCTTTAATAAGGGGGCCCCCAGATCCCGACTCCCCCATGTCAATAGGGATGGGGTACATTGTACTCCTACCCTTTCACCAAAAAAGGAGTGTAGTGGTAAAAAAAACAAGAGGCTGTTTTGACAAGTCCTTTATTGTGTAAAATAGCTCTTTTCTTCTTTCTTCTCTCTTATTTTTTCCTTCATCTTCACCTGGCCTGGTCCTTCTTCTGGTCTTCTGCTTCTTCTTTTAGTCTTCTTGCTTCCTCTCTTCATCTTCAATCTTCATCTTCTTCTCCCTTCCTATTTCACCGCCGCCGCTGTCCCCACTGCTGCAGCCCGGCCACTGCACGTCTCCCAGAATGGGCGGTCTTCACAATGACAGTTATTTTATAAGAAGGGGCGGGGCCACCCAGTGACGCAACCAAGTGAACCCGCCCCCTTATGATGTCATGCGATGTCAGAGGGGGCGGGTTACCCATTTACATCACCTGGTGGCCCGCCCCTTCTTATAAAAGAACTGTCATTGCGAAGACCGCCCATTCTGGGAGACGCGCAGGGGCCGGGCTGCAGCAGTGGGGAGTGCGGCGGCGGTGAAAGAAGAAGAAGATTGAAGACGAAGAGAGGAAGCAAGAAGACTAAAAGAAGAAGCAAAAGACCAGAAGAAGGACTGGGCCAGGAGAAGATGGAGGAAGAAGAAAGAAAAAAAGAGCTATTTTACACAATAAAGGATATTGGGGGGGGGGCAGGATCTGGGGGCCCCCTTATTAAAGGGGGCTTCCAGATTCCGGTAAGCCCCCCGCCCACAGACCCCCACAAGCACCGACCAGGCTTGTGGGGAAGAGGCTCTTGTCCCCATCAACATGGAGACAAGGCGCTATGAGGTGGGGGGGCAGAGCCCCCTTCCCCCAAAGCACCCATACTCCCCATGTTGAAGGCATGTAGCCTGGTATGGTTCAGAAGGGGGGGCGCTCACCCGTCCCCCCCATCCTAACCGACTAGGGCTGCATGCTCGGAGTGTTTGGATTTTAGGGGGAACTCCATGTCAATTTTTTTTTTAATTTGGCGCAAGGTTCCCCTTAATATTCAAACCAGACCCGAAGAGCCTGTTTGGACTGGGGGGGAACCCCACGCACTTTTTTTTCAGCAATTTTTTTTGTATATTGCCGGGAACCGGCAATACATTACAGCCGCGATTTTAAATGACAATTTTTCCTATGGAAATGTCATTTTGCTCTGGCTATGTTCTGCACCTCACAGAGATGCACCCTTTTACACACAGACTAAGGACACCCCCTAGGCACAATATTTAAAGACATTTTTCAGGTTTTTTTCACTTTAAGCATTATTAAAATCACTGCTCCTGAAAAAATTATCGATTTAAAACCTTTTTTTCATTGATACATGTCCCCTAGGGCAGGACCCAGGTCCCCATACACTTTTTAGGGCAATAACATTGCACATAAGCCTTTAAAATGAGCACATTTGATTTTTCATGTTCGGGTCCCATAGACTTTAATGGTGTTTGAATGGTCGCATGTTCTGGTGCGAACCGAACCGGGGGTAGTTCGGCTCATCCCTAGTGATCAGGATGCTGGTATGGGGAATTGCAGTGATCATGGTGCTAGTATGGCATATTGTGGTGATCAAAGTGCTGGTATGGAGAATGGCGGTGATCGTAACATGCCAATCTGTGTGAGAGCAGAGAGAACTGTTTACCTTTGGTTTCCATTGAGTACTATGTGATTGCTGTGATTGGACACAGCATTCACATGGCACAAGAGCACCAAGCTCCTGGGCACGGGCTCTGAGCCACGCAGGAGCTGCCAATGTGGGCTGACATACAGGTATGTTTACCTGCATTGACGTTGATGATTGATGATGAGAAGGCAAGCTGCCTTTAACAGCTTCCCGTCCACCCACAGCCTATAAACGGCAAACAGAAAGCTGTTAAAGACAGCATGCCTTCTCATCATCGAGTAACGTAATCTATAAAAATAAATGTGGCAGTTTTATTAAGTAAGTTATTGCAAGAGCTAAGATGAGCATACAAAGTGCAGTAATAGTAACCTTAACCCATTGTTTCACATAGGAATTTGGCATTTTATATTGTAGGCCTGTAATTCTTAAATCACTCAATTCTGCAACTGATTCTCATTCTTCTCGTTTCTCGTTTTCTAGCTGGTCAAAAAACGCTTTTGACATAAAGGGACGCCTTTTGGATGCCATGGACAGTCAAGTTTCCAGGCAGAAAGAATGGCATATATAATGTAAAACTGCATGCAGGGCACTGTACAAACCACTAGGGACAAAGGGGTGTGAAATTATTTGATACAATAATGTAATCTTACAGTTTACAGTGTACTGTATGTGTTATGTGTGTTTCACTTTTTGAATTTGCCGCCGGACTCCGTCTCCATGCGACGCGACGCCTGCAGGGCACTGAGCCCAGCATCTCAGTGAATCAAGCGGAAGACACAGCCCGCAGACACAGCGGGGGACATCGCTGGATCCAGGGGACAAGGTAAGTAACGCTGCCTGGATCCAACGATGCAATACCGAGTGTGGCTTGGGGTTACCGTTTTTGGCAGTTAAAAAATTAACCCAGAGACACACTCGGAAATACCGCCATAAAGGTTAATATGAATAAGTATAACTTTAACCACTTGTTTAATGGACACTTAAACCCCCCCGTGCATAGACCAATTTTCAGCTTTCAGCGCTGCCGCTCTTTGAATGATAATTGCGCGGTCATGCAACACTGTACCCAAATTACATTTTTATTTATTTTTTCCCACAAATAGAGCTTTCTTTTGGGGGTATTTAATCACCACTGGAGTTTTTATTATTTGCTAAAAGTGAAATTTGATAAAAGTGAAAAAAGACTGAAAATTTTGAAAAAATAAAAAACTGTTTCATAGTTTGTTATAAAATTACTACTCAAACATAAAATAAGGGAATCAAGGATTGCAGCACTAATTGCATCAGATTTGCTGACTCATCCCTACGTCAGGGGATGGGGTTCCTGAAGCCTGAACATGTGTATGCCAATGGAGAAGGGGTGGGGGAAGGGGAATGAAGGGGGTATAGGCAACCCCTGTAATGGAACCGGCTTCTTAAGGAACACGCTGCAGCATACTAAGTGCAAAAATGTATTTGCGCAAATGAAGCAAGGTACAATAAATTGCCATGCGACAAGGGATCACATCACACGATTAAAATGTTCAAGACAACGTGGCCCAAAAACAAACAAACAACCTGGGTAAACTCACATCAATCACACATACATGAGCTGGGGACACAGGGGGGAAGAGGAGCTGTTGGACAAATGCATTGCAGGGAGGGGGGGAGCACCAGGGATTCTGTGGGAACCTTTTGGGTGTGCTAGGAGGGGGCTGAATTCCAAAATTGGAGATGGATATAAGTAGAGTCAATGTTCCAGGTAGTGAACCTGGGCAGCATGGGGGATGAACCAGATGGAGTGTTGGAACATGCGTGTTAGGGTAGCCTCAGAGGAGCTGTTGTACTCAGGGAATTTTGACACCCATAACTGCCAGCTATTGGTGAACTGGGACATGGATTTTAAAGTGTTTGCGAAAAATTTTTCATAGGTATATTGGCCTTAACTCTATTACGTCCGAGATATTGGAGGTTTTCCATTGTGTTGTAATTGATAGTCGGGCTGCTATTAGGATATGTATTGTCACACATCTATATTGGACAGGGATCCTATCTAGGTTTAAGTTTAGTAATGCTAGTGACGGCTCGGGTGTTAATATGACCCCAGTTGTTTCCATGATCAGGGAAAATACATGTCTCCAGTAGCTCCGAGGGATTTTTCATTCCCACAATGTGTGCACCAGTGTGCTTTTAGAGCCACACGTCCTCCAAAACTGATTAGAGGAGTCTTTGTAGATTTGCAACATTCTCACTGGAGACAGATAGCTCCCGTGTAGGATTTTCAGAGCTTGGTCCCAGTGGTTCGCAGAGTGGGAATACTTATAACTACATTGCATTGCTTTACACCACTTAGTCACAGTGAATTCCACACCTAGGTCTTTCTCCCAGTTTAACATACTAGATGTCTTGACGGGGGTCAAGCTCTTTTGTAGTTTTGAATAGAACCAAGACAGGCCTTTTGGCCTGTCTTATTCCTTTGACAGATAATCCCATAATTCAGGGTGTACACTACACTGAAGGTCCTGATTATTAGTATGATAGTGTCTTAGTTGAAGTATCGGTTACTGAGCCTGATAGGGCTAACTTTGGAAATGTAGGGTTAGCCTTTTAGTCGTAGGTAAGGGATCAAGAATTCATAGGAACTTAATGGGAGGTCTCTGTGGGTCGAGTGAGAGTTATAGGCTGGTTGGTCATGGATAGCGCCCCACGTATGAAGTGTGGCCTCTATTGGGGGGGAGCTTTGGGCACTGCAGGGGTTTCCCCGTAAGTTTCACCAGTGGCAGAGAGGTTAGTTTCCTGTTGGACACAATAGCTTTCTCAATGTGAACCCATAGGTTATCAGTGTTTTGATCAAACCATGCTGTCAACTGGTCTTGTAGGGGCACATAGTAATATTTGCAAATGTTTGGGAGTCCCCCACCTCCTAGGTGGCGTTGTCTGAGTAACATGGAAAATGAGAGTTTGGAAATCCCCCCCCCCCCAGATGAAATTCCTGAATAGCTTGTCTACCTGGACAGAGAAGACTGCTGGTATGCATATAGGGATGGTTCTAAAGAAGTAAGTTATTTTAGGTAATAATGTCATTTTTAGGGCGGGTATTTTCCCAAGCCAGGATAGTTTCTTCGTAGCTATATGTTCTAAATCTCTTTTTATTATGTTCAATAATGAGGGGTAATTACTTTCATAAGTGGCACTGGTGTAGGGTAGGAAAGATTAATCCCTAGGTATTGGAGCATTTTGGTTGACCATTGAAATGGGAATTTTGCTTTTAGTTCAGCTATCCTATAGGCAGATATGGCTATTGGCAATATAGTAGACTTGGTTGCATTTAATTTGTAATAAGACACAGAGCCAAACAATTCCAATAGCTGTTGCACTCTTGTAAGGGAAGAAACCGGATGTGTTAGGGTCAGCACCACATCATCGGCAAAAAGGCTGATTTTGTGGTCACGGCCTGCAATGCATATACCCTTGATATTCTTGTCTTTTCTGATCATCTCAGCAAGAGGCTCCACTTGCTGTGTGCCGTTTGTAATGTGGAATTTTTTTGACATGGAATTAGATGTAAGCACTCGTGCAGTAGGGTTTGTATATGGTGCAGATAGAGCTGAGAAGATAGTACCTTTGAATCCAATTTTTTGTAATGTTGCCCTCGAATGCTTTCTCAGCATCTAAAGTTAGGAACACTGTGGGGTCCCTGCGAGATTCCGTCACTTTGAGCAGATTAAACATTCTGCGTGTACCGTCTGGGGCTTGGCAGCCTTTTACAAAGCCTACCTGGTCGGCATTTATTAAACGTGAGGTTACATCTGAGAGCCTTTTAGCAAGGATTCTGGCATAGATTTTTAAGTCACTGTTAAGTAGCGATATGGGCCTAAAATTTGCTGGACTATCCGGTTTCTTCCCAGGTTTGGGGAGTGCCACCACTACTGCTTTTGCATTTCTTCGGGAAAAGAGGCAGAGGTAATTGCGCCATTGAATAGCCTTCTCATATAGGGTTTCAACGTAGATTGGAAAAGCTTATGATATTCACCTGGTGCTTTGTTGAGGGGTAATGACTGAATGGCCTGTTGTATTTCCTTGTCACTAATTTCAATGTTTAACATTTGTAGCGAATGGCTGTCTAATACTGGTAGGTTGATACCTTCCAGAAATTTGTTGATATCAGCTTCTGTGGGCTGGATTGTAGATGTATAATCCTGCAGGTTGTAAAGTTTCTCATAATAATTACAGAAGGCATTAGCTATATCTGTAGGATGATGCACTAGCCTGTTGGTGGTGGTGGGATCTCTTATGTGGGGTAATTATGTTTGTTGCTGTCCTTTACGAATGTATGCTAAGAATTTACCCGCTTTATTCCCTTGTGTATAAAATGTCGCTTTGGCTCTCTGTAAGTACTTTTGGTCATCAGAGATCAAAAGAAGTCTAATCTCCTGCCTATACTGGAGCAACTTAGTATATACCTGATCATCTGGTTGGGATTTGTGTTTAGTTTCGAGTTTCTTGAGGTTGGTTAACAAAGTGGCCAATCTTAGGGATTTCCACCACTTTTGCCAGGAAGCTGCCTGAATTAACAGGCCTCTACTAAATGCCTTATAGGCGCACCATATGGAAAATACATTCATATTTGGTGCATCGTTAATTAAAAAAAACTCTTTGATCTGGCCATGCAAACTGCTCCGTATAGATTGATTATTTAATATAGTGAGGTTAGAGTGTGATGGTGCCCCTTGTTGATGTTGCTTAACCTCTAAGGAAACAAGAGCATGGTCAGACCAAGTTAGAGAATGGATTTTTGCCGAAATGACATTCTGTAATAAGGATAAGTCCGACACAATCAAATCAATTCGGGAATAAGATTTGTGTGGTGCTGAGTAATAGGTGTAGTCTCTCTTGGTCTAGTTTACACAGCTCCATATATCATACAAATCGGTGGAGTGCAGTAGGGGTTGTAACTCAGTCCTTGATCCTGTAGGTGGAGAGGTGCAATCCAAGTGTTTGTTTACTACACAGTTGAAGTCCCCGCAATATAGTAGCAATCCCTTTCTGAGTTTGTCAACTTTTTTTTGGAGCGAGCGGGTGAACTTCAACTAGTATTAGGTGCATATAAGTTCACGATAGTGTAAGTAGTATTGTTCAATACGCACACTAGTATAAGATACCTCCCTGCCTTGTCCTGAAGTACCTTGTATAGCTGAAATGCCACATTCTGATTTACAGTGATTAGAACTCCAAATTTTTTCTTATGTCCAGATGTCATAAAAATGTGGAGGAATCTCTTATTTGTGCATTTAGGGTGTTTTTTGGTCCACAAAATGAGTCTCTTGAATGCACAGTATATCACTATTCAGGGTCCTAGCTTCTTGCCACATAGTACGTCTCTTAAAAGGACTGTTAATGCCATGCACATTTAAAGAGACGAATCTAAGTGCCATTTTGCTGATCAAGGAAAAGATTAACACAGTTGCTGGTGCTCCTTAATGGATAGTTGGTGATAGGCCATACCTGGTATTGAAGTTCGGTAGTCTCTCCGTAGTTAGAGGAGTCTCTATTTCCTTGCTGGCATTCACGGGCTTCTTTCCGAGTGACGTATATGAGTGTCCCAATGTAGAATATAGGTGGTATGAAAAGAAAACAGAGTCCATAAACAGCATCAAAACAAAAACAAGTTAAAAAGGAGGAAGAGTATTCCTCAATGTGCGAGAAACTTTGCATATAAGTAAAGGGGGCACAGTTCTACTGAGCTCAGGTTCCACTTTCTATATCTGCCATATTTCAGGCCTGGCAGGACTGGTATAGGTCGGTTAGTATCAATGTTCAGGTTGCATCCATTGGTCTCCATTCAGGAGAGATGCGACCTGGATGGGACTTAGCTAGTGTGTGCTCCTCATCTTGGGATAATTTTCGTAAGCGGGAGTCTCTCTTCCAGTGACCTAATCACAAATGTGCGGCCTTCCCTGACCACAAGCAGCTTGGTGGAGAAGCCCCAGGAGTAAGACACGTGGTTGTTGCGGAGTAGCTTAGTGAGGGGGACAAGCTTTTTACTTGCCATCATAGTATACTACGATAGGACTGCGTATATGGCGATTCCTGCATAGGGGTCTGGAAGAGGGGATGTCTGTCTAGCAAGTCTCATTAGTTCCTCTTTTGCGTGGAAAAAGTGTATTCGTGCTATAGCATCCCTGGGGATTTTATCAGGCAGGTTTAGGGAGTCTGTGGGCCCGGTCAACTATCAGTTCGCTGGTTGGTAAGTCTGACAGCAGAGAAGACAGTGGCTTCTGTACGAACTGGCATAACTCAGCTGGGGGTGCAGATTCTGCCACCCCACGCAATTTGATGCTGTTCCTGCGTGCTCTGTCCTCCATGTCTGCCATTTTGGTGCGCAGTGCTTCTAACTCATCTTCCTTATCGTTGTGAGCATCCACCAGTTCATTATGTGTGGTTACAAATTCCGCTATTTTTTGTTCCACGTGGTCTACTCTGTCCCCAATTTCAGTTATATCTGCTCTAATCTTTGTGACACACTCCATCATGTCCCTGTGTACTGACCCGCGCAGCAACACCAGCATCTCCTTCATTGTGGTGTCACTCAGCGGCTGTCCAGTAGTAGGAAAATCGTGTATCTGCTCATAGAATACGGCCGTACTGTACTGAGAATTGTCTCTCCCTTGTCTTTCCCTTGCATATTTGTGAGAAGATGATCTTTTCTGTGCCGACTTATGTGGGCTTTGTACTGGGGAGTTCCCTATGCAGGATCTGTTGCTTCTGGATGGGGAGAGGGAGCCCACCTCATGCCTCTGCCTGAATCCCCTCTTACCTACCTGAGTGCCGGCTGGGCCACGCTGATTCTCCGAGGCCTCAGCACCATCTTGAAAGAGCGGCATGCTCGCTGCTGTGAAGAATTCAGTCAGCTTTCTAGGGCGGCTGCCTGGCTTCCTTCTCCCCATAGTTGCTGGAGTGGTGACCAGGTCCTCCAGTGTCCTGCCCGGGTGAAATGCTCTGCTTTTAGTCACAGGGAACTAGTGTAAGCGCTGAGATCAGCAGAGCTCCTTCCTCATGCGGCCATCCGCCTCGGCTGCTGGCCACGCCCCCCATCTTGAACATTTTAATTGTGTGATGTGATCCCTTGCTGCATGGCAATTTTTTGTACCTTGCTTCATTTGCACAAATACATTTTTGCACTTTGTATGCTGCAGCGTGTTCCTTAAGAAGCCGGTTCCATTACAGGGGTTGCCTATACCCCCTCCATTCCCCTTCCCCATTGGCATATAAAATTTTGAAAACAAGTATTTTTTCTCCTTCATTCATGTGTGCTGATGAGGCTGCACTGATAGGCACTGATAAGGTGGCACTAATGGGCACTGATAGGTGGCACTGAGAGGTGGCACTGATGGGCACTGGTAGGGGACACTGATAGGCAGCACTGATCGGTGGCACTGATGAGGCACAGATGGGCATTGATTAGCAACGCTGGTGGGCATTGATAGGTGGCACTGGTGGGCAAAGGTAGGTGGCACTGGTGGGCACAGGGGAGCAGCTGCGGCTCTCTTTGTGAGGGACCAATGTCCCTCTGACAGAAGCCGGCGTTCAGACAGCGTGAGGGGAAAAAAATCACAGATCTTCTTTACATCATGTGATCAGCTGTCATTGGCTGACAGCTGACCACGTGGTAAGAGGCCGGGATTCTTAGACTCGATGATCACAGAGCGTGCCACGTGCGACCCACAGGGATGCGCTGGCAGCCATTCTTAACCACAAAGCAAATATCATAGGCATTATCATAATAATGTATAAAAATATGTATATGACAATATGTACAGATGCAGCTCAAAAAATTTGAATATCATCAAAAAGTTAATTTATTTCAGTAATTCAATTCAAAAAGTAAAACTCATATTATATAGATTCATGACACACAGAGTGATATATTTCAACCATTTCTTTCTCTTAATTTTAATGATTATGGCTTACAGCTAGTGAAAACCCAAAATTCAGTATCTTAGAAAATTTGAATATTGTAAAAAAGTTTAATATTTTAGACTCATGGTGTCAATGGTGTTAATAAATTAACGTTTTGATGAAATTAATTGATTAAAATTTTTTGAGATACACCTATATGTTCTTTTTTTAATTGTGATGAGAGTCGTGTAGCAACACGTTGAACAAAACTTCTATGGCTGTACTGTTCTCTATGTGTACTTATAGAAAAGCCGGGCATAGATGGTTTGAATCTTGGCATTCAGCAGGGACTGGCTAAGATTTAAACCATCTGTGGGCAGGATGATTGTACCCAAGTCAATCCATCGATCAACTTAGGTACAACCATCATGTCGGATTTTCTATGCATATAGACAGTGTACCTGCGCATAGGATTAGTGAAAATTAATCAAAAATATTATGAATGTACACAGTGAGACTGCTGCCTTCCTGTATGTTTCCTCCTAAGAGGACCCTTTAAGTATATAAAAATTATGGAAATGGCGCTGTCTCCTTGTCGTGTCTGTGTAAGTGTTCCTTTAAAGATGTGTGTGGGCCTGTGTCTTTGGCACCCTTATTCAAATTACCATGGATGGAATACAGAGTGAGAAAAAAAAAAAAAGTTGATGTCCGTAAATGTTTGTAAATGTCCGTGAATGTCCGTAAAACATAAAATGTGTAAAAACACCTAAGATCACCTAATAAATAAGTACACGAGAAACAGGCAGATATAATACAGATAAAATTAGGGATGAAAAATGTAAAAATAGAAATTGGTGAATAGTTGAAAATATCGTCCGTAAATGTCCGTATGTCAGTAAATGCCCGTATGTTCGTAAATGTCCGTAAAAATAAAAATAAAGTGCTGTGGTGCCAAAAGGTGCAAAATCAATCAATGAACCTTAAATATTGTGCAATGGTTAAGAAAAAATGGGGTCTCCAAGAGTAGTTGTGTCCGATTGCGCTAATTCATGCTGCAATAGGTATTGGTGTTTCAGAATCAGTATCTTTCTGCTATGCGATTATAACTCTTTCCATATCTTTATTTGAACAAAAAACAGTGATCCTTCTGTGAGTACCGTATTTATTCGAGTATAACGCGCACACGTGTATAACGCGCACCCCTAATTTTCGATTAAAAATCGGTATAAAATTTTGTTTCACTTTTTCTCGGCTCAGACCAAGCATTGTAAGTGACAAACATTGGTGAACATGTGCGGCCATGATAAAAATAATTTATTGACAACGTAAACTATGAACACAATACCGAAATAAAATTACCGGTAACAATATTTATTTAAAATGCTTCCCTGATACCCTGAGTTGCCATCTAACGGGTACCAGTATATCAATAAAAATATGAAGAACACTGAATTGTGCAAAACAGCAAAACAGCAATGCTTACCGTAACGTGTGGGTGAGGCGAGGAAAGGAAATGAAGAGGCGACCATACGTTACAGCGGATAATAAGAATTCTCACCCCCAGTTCGGGCCGCCCACTGTACGCGACGAGGGGACGTTTTTTTTTTCTTCACCCTCGCGTACAGTGAGGGGCTGCAGCCCGGAAAAGGCGCAGTGCGAACTCACAATTCGCCTGCGTCCTCATGTGACTTGCCGCCACTGCGTCACCCCACCCCAGCCCTCGTTTATAACGCACACCCAAACTTTGATTTCTTTTTTTGGTAGAAAATTTTGCGCGTTATACTCGAATAAATACGGTAATCCTTTTGGTGTATAAATAAAAAGTGACTTCCGTGCTTATTCAAGGTAGTAAGGTGACTTCCACGCGTGCTCTCCCGTATGTTCCCGCACTTACCAGATGTTTCATACCCCTGCAGGGGTACACGCCTTGGTAAATGGGGTCTTTTGGTCCTCCTTGTTGGGTCCTGGTATGTTTCTCCTGTGGTTGTGTCCTCCATCAAGATGCCTGTATCCGGCTCAAAAAATGGGGATCAGATATAAGAAAAGGACGGGGATCCTTGATGGTGAAGTACGTTTCAAACAATGGGGTTTATTGGATAAAACAAACACAAATAAAAACTTCCAAAGCGAAAGTGCAGTGATTGCTATGGGGCAGTCACTGCATGTAGTAGCTGGCTGGCTGAGCAGGAATCACCTGCTTAAGGAAGGTGGGAGCTCCTTCCTTCCTCCTAGCTGTGCGTTACACAGCGCTGAACTCCAAAACCGGAAGTGACGCAAAAAAACGGAAATAAGTAATGAACGTGACCACGCCTTACGCGTTTCGTCGAATAGACGTCCTCTGAGGATTTTCTATGCGATTATTGCCAGAGGCTATAGCTGCTAGCAATAATCACTGAGTTCTCCTGGTAGGGGTGGCTTCCCGCGCCCCCCTCACACACACACACACACACACACACACACATACTGGGAGAACACATTAAAAGTACCATTTCAGTCTTTGCAGATGACACGTACAAGCCAACTTCAATGCACTGTCTAACTGGGCAACTGTGTGGCAAGTGAGGTATAATGTTTATAAATGTAAAAGTTTACACTTGGGGGCCAAACACATGCACGCATCATACATACTAGGAGGAGTACAACTGGGAAAATTAATGTTGGATAAGGATCTGGCTGACCATAGGCCTAATAATAGCATGCAACGCCAAGCTACGGTTTCCAAAGCAAGCAAAATTCTTTTTTGTGTTAAAAGAGGTATAGACTGCAGAAAAAGAGAAATCATTTTGACCCAGAACATATCATTAGTCCTAGATCTAGAATATGCAGTTCAGTTTTGGACACCCGTTCACAAAAAATGGATATTGGAGAAAGTGCAGAGAAAGGCAACCAAACTGATAAGAGTTATGGAGGAGCTCAGCTATGAGGAAAGATTAGCTGAACTGAATGTATTCTCTCTTGAGAAGAGGAGGTTAAAGGGAGATATGATCAACATGTATAAATACATAAGTGGGCTATATAGTCAACTTAGTGTAGAGTTATTCACTTTGAGGTCATCACAGAGGACAAGGAGGGCACTCTTTACGTATGGAGGAAAAGAGATTTAACCTCCAAAAGTGGAAAGGCTTCTTCACAGTAAGAGCTGTGAAAATTTTGAAACCGATTCCCTTAGGAGCTGGTTCTGGCCAGGTCAGTAGATTGTTTAAACAATACCTACATTCTTTCTAAAATGCACAAGTTAATCGAGGGAATATCCGATTGCCTCTTGGATCATCCTTTATTGTTTTTGTTTGCCTTCCTCTGGATTAACTGTGGGTATTTGAGTGTGTATATAATGGTTTTCTAGTTATGCTTGTGTATGTGTGTTTTTTTCTCTGTGGGTTGAACTGGATGGATTTGTGTCTTTTTTCAACCAGAATAACTACATAACTATGTAAGACATACAAAAAACTGCACTAAGGAGAAATTGTATAGCTGTTTGTAGTAAGTATTTTATAAAGTTTGTTTACAAAAGCATTATTGTTACAAAGTAATGGTAAGTACAAAACATTGAAAATATACAGTAGGATGTACAGTATAAGGCTTCATGGTGTTATGCTGGTAAGGGCTCAACGGGCAGCTGGTAAGGTATGAAATGCCTTAAGTAAAGAATTGAAAGTAAAAGGGAGCAAAGAGATTGAGAGAGGGGGCAGGGTGGATAAAGGGAACTGCATGACCAGGGAGGAGGAAAGAAGGTGGGGGAGAAATTTATTCAGAAAGAGCTGGTGCATGGCGGTTATAAGTGTTAGTACATGCATGTCTGGTGTTGAGGGGATGAGTGTGTGGTCAAGTGCGTCCATATTTGGGTAGGTGGACATTTATCCTCGAATTTGGGAAAATTGGGAAAACTTTGTGTTTGTGTTAATCTAGTTTCACCTCTTTTATGCTTGGGTTTGAAGGTTTTTAGGCCTTTTTTGGTGCCTGCCTATGAACGAGTGGATCAAATTTTGAAGGTGTACTTATGAACTTTGAAACACTTACGGCTTAATACCTCAAATGTTTTTTTTTAGAGGAGTTTACCACGTAGTCAGTAGATGATACAGTAGACCTTGGTCCATGATTTCCATGCTCTGGGGCAGGTCATATTTATATAGTTAGGTTGAAAAAAGTCCACCTAGTTCAACCGTGGACTTCCAAGGGGAAGGTAAAAAAAAAGCATGATCCAATTCACTCTAGTGAGGGAAAACAATGCAATTGGATATTCGATGGATCAACTGCCCCTTGGTGTTCATAATCAATTAACTACCTCTTCAGTGGAACGTAAAGCATTCTTTTGTAAGCAGGCTTATTATGAGGAGGGTGAGCATACTTCCGCCTGCTACTTGCCAAGATTATTACAGCCCATCAGACTACACAACCCATCTCAGCCCTTCATACCCATGCAGGCTAATTGATTAACTGTCCTAATGAGATTATAGCTGAACAGCAAGATATTACTTTGACCTTTACCTGCCAAAAACAAAGTCCTTTTTCTAGTCCTTGTCTCAGTTTGTGAATTGGATAACAGACGCTCCCCTTACTGTATAAGTAATCATGACTGCTCTGCTTACTGTATAAGTAATCATGGCTACTCCGCTTACTGTATAAGTAATCATGACTGCTATCCCAAACTGTAAAGCCCCAAGAGAGGATGGCTTACCAGCTGAAGTTTGTAAACTTTATGCAGAGAACCTTGCACCACAGCTATTAAAAGCGTATGAAGAGGCATTTGGGAGGTGTAGTCTTCCTCCTTCCATGACCAAAGCCAATCTAATTTTACTCATGCAACCGAGAAAAACACCAACCAATCCAAGTTCCTGTAAGGAAGAGAGGAAATATCCCTGGTGCAAATAATCCACGGAGTTCTATGGTGGTATGAGGGAGACAACCTCAGTCTGGGCTCCCTCCAGGCCTTGCCCCCAATGTGTTACACTCCACCCCCTGGAGCTTAGTCATTAATCCGAGCTCCTATAGGCCAATATCTCCATTAACAGTCAATGTAAAAATATTAGCAAAAACTTTGCTAATAGGTTGAACATAACCATCATACATTTGCCACAAAAGTTCATTGCTGTAAATCTCTGCAGATTATATGTCAATATGCAGACACCAGCTGATAATGTGTGTGGGGGGGGGGGGGTCGTGCACTCCTTTCTTTTGATGCCAAAAAGGCATTCAGCAGCGTCGAATGGCCGACCCTTGAGAAATTTGGCTTCAGGGAGACATTCATCTCCTGGGTTAAGCTACTATACCATACCCCTACAGCCTCCATTAGGGAGGGGAGCAGGATTTCCGACATTTAAGCTCGATAGGGGGGACTATGCAGGGCTGACCCCTTTCCCCATTGCTATTCACTCTTGCAATAGAACCCCTGCAGCTATGATACAAGCCAATAAGCATATTGTTGGCTTCTGTTATGGATTGCTAAATGAGAACATAATTCTGTATGCGGATGACATGCTTCTCCTTCTAGGCAACACAACCACATCCCTCAAAGAGTAATCACTGCCATATCTCCTTTTGGAGACCACTCTGGCCTCATGATTTATTGATCTAAATCTGCTACAAATGTTACCCTTTATTTCAGAACATTGAGCTCATAATATAATGCTTTTGCTACTCCAGTTTAAGGGCAAAATTATAATCTGGAATAAGCTATGGCTTTCCCTGATTGGCAGAACCAACCTTAAAAAGATTATTTTCATGCCCCAACCGTTATATTTTTTACATAATTACCCAGTGGTAATATCTTTATGATTTTTTTGCCTAGTCAGTTCCATCTTCTGTACCTTACTTTGGAAGGACGAAACACCCATCCCTCCCTAACCCTTGGGGGGTTATCCATCACTAACCCTTGTCTGCAACTTGATAGCTCAGATACAATACCTCATTGAGGCATTTTCAAATATGGCGGATGCCCCCCCCCCTTCCCGACCACTGTTTTATCGCCAGTACGATACTATACTAACTCCCAGAATATTCCAGGAGGCCTAGAGTCTCTTAAATTTAGTAAACCAAATAGAATATACCCCATATATACTCTTATGCAGAAGGTCTGGATTAAGCTTAAACTCTTCCAGACAGTGACAGGTTTCACTAGCTATAGTCTCATTTGGGATAATAATTCTTACCCTGAGTTAGCCAAGCTCACATACTGTATGCACCAGTATGGTGGAAGTGGGGATTTACCCATCTTCAACATATATTTCACAACAGGTCCCTGCTTCCCTTTGGGGAGCTATGCTCTAAATTACCCCTTGGAGTTCTTACCTCCTAAATGTAATGTCTACCAAATACAGAGGAAAGTGCCCATTGGTAAACAACCACGGAAGCACGTGGAAGGGTAATCACCTAAAGACAAACAGCAGAATGACATGTAGGACTATGGTAAAAATAGAACAGGGCTGGGTGGGGGGCAGTGTTGCCAACCTCCCGCAGCATTTTTTACTGGCAAAACATGGGGAAATTACTGGCGGAGAACATTTTTTTACTGGCAACCTGAAAAATAACAGAACTCCTATTAAAAACTAAGACAATTGATATTTAAATACAATATGGAAACACTGACAATGCCCATATCAAGTAATTTGCCTGGTTTACACTTAAAAAGTCAGCACAGCATGACAAATTATCAGACCCTAATATTTATAGACAGTTGTAAAAATCACAGATTTTTACAAACTGTCAGTAAATTTACTGGCGGTTGGCAACCCTGGTGGGGGGTATGGCAAAGTTGACTACAGGACTACAGGTACCCTGGGCATTAACAAAGTTGCCTGTAGGTTCAGTCAGCAAACTCAGGGACACAAACTGAAAATGCCAGCATAGTTTTGCTTCTGTGCTTGGTGTGATCAGATTGCAATAGGAAAGAAGAGAAACTGTCATGATCACGTGTATTTGCTAATAAATGAGTGTGCAGTGAACGAAGAAGCAACATTTACAAGATAGGGTATTACTAGATATTACAAGTATTAATTCTTATCATGCTGATCCTTCTGTGCCTCCCCATGAAAAAACTAACATAAATGTTACACTTGAGCTTCATCTATTTTTTTCCATAATTCTGTTTTCATGGTAGGTGGCCCAGTTCATTAAGTTTGAAATGCCTGTGTTGTGCAGCTTTGTTGAAAAACTGAAGGAAGAGGAGGACAGAGAAATAAACAAACTGACTAAAAGGTAAGATATACGCTATGTGTTCATGACTAGTGATGTTTGACTTCAACACCCAAGCAATACATACATTAGACAAAGCACAAAACGACTTGATTATTGAGTTATTTGGTATAGTTACATTCCTTTTCATATATAGTATGAAAAAGGAAATGTCCTGTAGACAGCTTTTAAAGAGCCCATGTGAGTCCAGCCTGCAATAGGCTGCACTTCAGCTGCTTTGCTGAGTACAGTGCCAAACAACTTAAAGTGTTACTAAACCCAGGACCTTGCATTCACTATATCTGGTCTCCCACAGTATGGAAAACATGGAAATGCAATTGCTTTAGTAAATATAAACTGCTAAATACTTTTTCTCATCAGCAGTTAGAGCAGTCTTGTGGCTTCTATCAGTGTCCAGCCAAGCACTGGTTAAAGCTTGTGAGAGGGGTTTTCTGACTGTCCTATGAGACTGCAAGACTTCTCACCCTCTGTCTGGACAGTGCCGATTGGCTCTGTGCTGATCACATGCACTCTCCCAAGAAAAAAACCTCTACACACCAAACTGAGCATGTGCTTCCTGACTCCATAGACTCTGTGTTTTTAGGAAATTATCAGGGGAGAGTGGAAGGAGGGGAGGATCAGAGAAGCCAGGATCAAACAGCCTTTTTACACAATGTAGATTAACCCCATACGTTCCACAGTGAGTATAACAAGCATGCTTTACTGCATATACAGTATAGACTGATTTTACTGTTATGGGTTTAGTAACACTTTAATACAACTAATTTTTATTCTGAAGCTTTATACTGCACTTAGCAAAACAGTCAAGGATATACACAGAGAGACTGAGTCATAAAGGTCAATAAACCCTCTAAGCAGGGGGAAGACCACTGGCAGAGCTAGGAGGTCCTCCTATGAAGAAGAGTAAACAATCTCCAAAGCAGACCTTGCACTAAATGCAAGGTCTGTATATGTGGATGGATCTTGCTAACAGCACAGCCAAACCACAATGCAGAGATAAAATAACACACGCTTTGAAAGAAATGCATTAAATGACTCACCTCATGCCTGAGTTCCTGACGTCGACATCATGGGCCACAGAGGGATCTTGGTAAAATCCCACTTCTCACAAAAGAACATCACAGTTTTGGACAGAAGTATGGAAGTAAGTATTTTTTATGATTTTGTGTTTTTTTAATTTCCCTAATGCAGCATTTTCAATCAGGTGGTGGTGAGGGAGGGTCGCCACATACATAAACTGTACTTGCATTTTATTGTAGGTCCACTATAAGGCCTCATGCACACAGGGCATTTTTTGACTGTTTTACAGCAGCTGTTTTTAGCTGCAGACGTTTTTTTCTACAGTCAATAAACCCTCCATGTTATCCTATGTGTTCATGCACTCATAGGTTGTTATCAACTGTTTTTAGCAGTGACGTTTTTGAGCTGTAAAAAAACCCAAGAGCAGAGGGTTATGAGAGACGTTTTTCAGCTGTAAAAATGTTCAAATGCTCAAAAACGCCCAAAAACGTGGCAAAATGTCAATCCCCAAAGTTTTTGGATGTTTTAGATCAATTGAGAAAAAAAAAAAAAAGCTGGCCCTTTAAAAATGTGAAAAACGGTGGTAATATAACGCTGGTAAAAGCTGAAAAAATCACTGATAAGCTACTGATGTTTTTTTGGATGTTTTTTTAACGTCCTGTGTGCATGAAGCCTAAATTGTTACAGGAGATATCCCACATGTTAAATTTTCTGCGTGTATTAATGTGCAATGGTTACACTATATGCAGTGCTTGGGAAAAATCAAGCCTTGCCTGGTTTACTGTAGAGTATATATTAGACCAGGGGTCAGCAACCCATATTTCGCAATCTGTCAGTAGATCATAGCCAGCTGACTGGTAGATTGTGGTCTTGGCTTGCTGACCTGCCATCCCAGAGCATCGAACAGAGTGGAATGCAGGGGGACTACTTGTAAAGTTGGAGATGTAGTAGGGAGCAAGAGCCACATAAGCCAATGCCTCTCCTGTAGCGCTGGCTGCTGTCTCATGCGGAGTGATAGCAACTGCACTCCACCTCTTATCCCAGCTACCAGTCTCTAGAGTGGAGCCAGCAGCAGGAAAGAAGAGGAGATCTTCAAGTCAGTGTGAAGCAATACACTGGGCATAATAGTATAAGGCTGCTTTCACACTGATGCACTGTGCCACAACTCCTGAGGGCTAGTGACAGGTGCGCACCACTGGAGTGCAAATCGCACCAAGGGTTGTGTAGCGCACCACAAGGTTGTGGACCTATGGCTGACTGCTGCTAAACAGTTCCGGCTGATATGGGGAGAGGGCCCCCTGTTGCACGGACACTGAAACACAGGGAGCTAGTGCATTGGTTTCCCCAGGGCACAGAATCTAAGAGCGGTGGGTGTTCACCAGAGCCTCTAATGGGGAGGATGGGTTTGGCTGCAACTGGATCCGGGTTGTGGCCCCTGGGGTCCCCTAGCTCACGCTCAGCCTGGCTAAAGGTAGAAGAGAGGAAGCAGCAGCACAGGAAATGGCACAGAATAGTCACAGGAATAGCAAAGGGTCAAGGCTACAAGCAGACAGGAGAAACAGAGAATAAGGCAAAGATTGAGGTATCAGGCAGGCAGGGATAGTCAGACAAGCCAAAGGATCAGGGTACATGAATTAGACTCAGAGCAATGAAAGGGACAACAACACAAAAGCCAAACATGGGCAAACGTTTATCAGCAATGCAGCCTTGCACTGCCAGGCGTTCCTGTCTCCAATTAAGGCCTGAGGTGGAGACCAGTTGAGGAGGGCCTACTAAAGCACACAGGCAAGGGAGGCCCGGCCTTTAACTGGACACATGCAGCAAAGGTAGGCAACAGATAAGACATAATGTTTGCTGGTTATATGACAGACTGTTGCTGTGGCTTCATGACACACTGCTTTTTACCCTCACCGCAAGTGCAGTGCAGTGTACCTGCAGCTTTCCTGCCGGTTTGCTGCGCTTATCGGTAGACTCCTATTACTTCACTGTTCTGAGCCACCTATAAGGCTGCTTTCACACTGATGTGCTAAGGTTTACTTGCACCGTGGGTGCATCAGCGGCTTTCCTGGGTTAGCTGTGCTTTACCATAAACTTCTATTACGAGGTGTGTCTAAAAAGTTTGGTGAATTGTATCAGAAAACAAACATGACAGAAGATACAAACAAATTACCTTTATTGGACTTCAAAATAATGACCATCCTTCACAACACACTTTTGGCAATGTTCATAACGGTTCTGGAAACTGTCAGCAAAGGCCTCTTTGGGAATTGATCGTATAACCGCTGACACACATTTTTGGATTGCTGCCACGTCCACAAAACGTGCGTCTTTCATGACGCTTTTTAGGCGAGGAAACAAAGAAATCTGCAGGTGCCAGATCAGGGGACTATGAGCCAAGAATTGGCGCACACAGATCGCACAGTGAGCAGGCACATTATCGTGCAGCAACATCCACTGTCCAGTTCTGTGCAACTCTGGCCGAACACAGTGGATGCGTTGTAGCAGCCGATTCAAAACTTCCTCATAGAATGCGGTGTTCGCGGTTTTACCTGCAGGAATTCATTCCTTATGGATAATGCCATCTCTAATGCCCAATTCTTCTGCCATCAATCGTAGAGTCAGTCGCTGATCTTGTGCCAGCATTTGTCGCACTCGCTTAATTAATAATTTCTGGAGTTATGCTTATTGATGGCTGACCCGAACATGGCTCATCCTCAGTCATTTCCTTTCCATTGCAAAAGCATTTGAACCAGTTGTAAACACCTTTTCTGCTCACAGCTTCCGTCCTCTACACTTGCACTAACATTGTATGTGTCTCCGTCGCCGTTTTCCCCAATTTGCAGCAGAACTTGATATTCACTCTTTGCTCCATTGCACTACGACTCTACCTCTCACGGTGGGTTTACCCTGATGGTCATGAGTACTCCTCATTTGTTCAAAGCACATCTAGTGATAATCAAACACTATACTAATGGAAAAAAGAGGTGTTACAAACCCAGGGCACCTCACAGGAGACCTGGGTTTGTGTCCTGGATGCCTGGGTCTTGCAGTTCCACTTACTTTTTTTTTTTTTTTTTTAAACAGTAAAGCTTTATTGAAATTATCATGTATAAATACACTGTCAATGTGCTTCACAAATTCGTAAGTATTCAGCGATGTACAATGATTCAGTGCAACTGCTATGTAAAAGGAAAAACCATGCTTATCACAAACTCTATGATGTAACAAGAGTTAAGGAATTGTTGCATCCTCTACATATTGTCTCTCTACGACCTAGACTTTATTAAATACAATGAGTAAAAGAAAGTCAACGGCAATTTGCGTTCCTACAAAGTTTCCAGAAACTGTCTCATGGGTATAGCGTCAGTCTACGGCTAGTGTAAAACTCTATTTTTCGAATATATAAACACCATCCACATCCTCCACTGGTCATTACATTTTTTAGTATTTTCTGAGGCAATAGCCTTGATCTCTTCCATCTTATATATATACTGAACTTTCAGTAGCCATTCCCTGGTTGTAGGTACCCTCCTTGATCTCCAGTATCCAGGTATCAAATCCCTAGCTGCCACAAGAAGATGTCTTGTTAAGGACCTTTTGTAGCGTCTCATAGTACCCTTAGAAATATTTAGTAAGCAACAGGCTGCGTCTAATTGAATTGTTGTTCCAGTTATCTCTTTTATAAGCTCACAGACCCTTTTCCAAAAATGTTGTATTAAATGGCAATCCCACCAGATATGCTTAAAGCTGCCTATTTCCACCTCACATCCCCAACACATCTTAGTAACATTTGGGAACCAGTTATGCTTTCTCTGGTGTATTGTACCAGTTTGTTAATAATTTATATGCTGTTTCTTGACACCTTGTATTGATCAAAATTTTATGAGCAAAAACACACGCATGAAGCCATTGCTCATCACTGAACGTTGTCTTCAGTGTGTTTTCCCAAAATTGTTTGTGTTTAGATCTGTTGGACCCATTTCCTGCTTGCAACCACTCGTAGGCCAGCAAAACAGTCCCGGCTATTTTGTCTGCTGCCAGGAAAATCTGTTCCAGTGGCGATGGCAGGTTTTTAAAGCGATCTCGCTTCATAAGGCTAGCAAGAAAGCTATGGATCTGGTGGTAATCCCATTCACTGAGAGGTCTCTTCCTAGTTTCCTGATTGAGTTCTGCTAGGGATTTTATTTTGTTTCCCTTAATGCAATGTGTGACCAGCAGTGCCTTTTCTCCTTTTTGACCCCAGTGTAATCTTGTACTCAAGCCGGGTGGGAATTTTGGGTTAAAGCTGACAGGTGTGAGGGGGTCCGGAATCGCAAATAAGGAAGTGTTATTTCCATTTTTTGTGCTGTTTGCAGAATGGTCCCGATGATCGGGTGAATTTTCTGTGAGGGTGGACAAGCATCTCTATCTATCCAGGGCGTGCATCCCACCGGTATAGGGCCTACGCTATTTTCCAGGTTAACCCAGTCCTTATTGTTAGCGTGACAGTTCCAATCTATAATGCGACCTATGTTTGTGGCCATATAGTACTTTTTGAAATTAGGGAAACCCATGTCTCCCTCCTGCTTGGCTTTAGTCAGTAGTTGTAGTTTTATGCGTTGCCGTTTGGACGCCTATAGAAACCTTCGGACGATGGACTCAAGTGCCCAGAAAAAACTGGTTGGTATTGAGATAGGTAAAGTCTGGAAAAAGTACAGGACCCTTGGCAATATTGTCATTTTTATAATTGCCGCCCTTCCGAAGCATGAAAAAAACTTTAAGGACCACTTCTCTAAGTCCTTTTGAATGGTTTGTAGTAAGGGTTTAAAGTTTACTTCATACACTGTGGTGATGTTTTGTGTGAGCCAAACTCCCAAATATTTAGTGGCTTTATCTTCCCATCTAAATTTACACCTTTCACAAGTTGTATTGAGGGCCCGATCTGTGAGGGATAAATTGAGCACTTCGGATTTTTTATAATTTACCTTGAAGTTTGACAGATAAGAAGGTTTTATAATATAGGGCTAAATAGCCATCGGGGCCCGGGCTCTTTCCCGGTTTAAGAGTACTAATCGCCTGCATGAACTCATCTTCGGTGATAGGAGTTTCTAGTTGTTGGGCATCCTCGTCCTTAAGGACAGGAAATCCGCTATCTGCCAGAAATTGAGAAATTAATCGGAATCTGGCTCCCTCTAGACCCTGTGGTTTATGCGCTTGTGGAATATTGTACAACTCCATATAATATTCTTGAAATATTTGTGCTATTTTATGTTTCATGTGTTATTTGATTTGCTTCATTTTTCATAGCCGCTACATTGTTTGAAAGCAGAGTTTCTTTCAGGGATTTTGCCAAAAATTTGCCTGCTTTGTCGCCGTGTTTGTAAAAGAATCCCTTTCTAAGAAAGAGGATCCTTTTCACCTTTAAGTTTAAATTTGATTGAAACTGTTCCCTAAGTTCTAGCAGTTCCGCAGCCTTATCTAGGGCCAATGATTTTTTATGTTGTTCCCCCAGAGCTTGAATTTTGCCCACCAGATTATTTACTTCCCGTTCTGCTTCCCTCTTCCTCTGCGCCCCCATTTTAACCACTTGCCGACCGCTGATCGGCATTTGACGGCGACAAGGTGGCTCTATTGCGCGAATCGCCGTCATATGACGGCGGCCGCGAGATCGTGCCCGGTGAGCGCGCGCCCGCACGCTCACTGTGTCCGGGGAGGGCCAGGGAGCGGGTGCGGCGAATTCGATCTCCGCCGGCCACCCGCGATGCCCCCCCCCCCAGAGTGAAAGAACGGAGGTCCGTGTAAGTAAACACGGACCTCCGTTCTGTGAGGGGGGAAGGGCTGTGATCACAGCCTTCCTCTACATGGAGGCTGTGATCACTTCCCTTCCCCAGCTAGGGCAGTCCCCCCACAGTTAGAACACGCCCAGGGAACACTGTTAACCCTTAGAGCACCCCCTGCAGGTTAACCCCTTCACTGCCAATGGCATTTACACAGTAATCAGTGCATTTTTATAGCACTGATAGCTGTATAAATGCCAATGGTCCCAAAAAAGTGTCAAAATGGTCTGACATGTCCGCTGAAATATCGCAGTACCGCTAAAAATCGCAGATCGCCGCCATTACTAGTAAAAAATAAAAAAAAATAAAAACCCCAGAAATGAATTCTCATCATCCGTAAACACAACCACTTTTGCGCAAACCAATCAATAAACGCCGATTGCGGATTTTTTTATCACAAATATGAGGAAGAATATAAATCGGCCAAAACCGATGAAAAAAAATGTTTTTTTTTAATTTTTTTTTTTGGATTTGTATTTTAGCAAAAAGTAAGAAATTTGGGTTTTTTTGCAAAATTGTCGCTCTTCTTTTGTTTATAGCGGCGATCAGAAATGACGCAGAGGTGATCAAATACCACCAAAACAAAGCTCTATTTGTGGGAAAAAAAGGACGCAAATTTCGTTTGGGTACAACGTCGCACGACCACGCAATTGTCAGTTAAAGCGACGCAGCGCCGAATCGCAAAAAGGGCTCTGGTCCTAAAGGGGGAAATCCTTCCGGTCCTTAAGTGGTTAACGAGTTCCCCTCTGACCACACATTTGTGTGCCAACCAGGTCACCATAGGTGACACCTCTACAGACTCATTTTCCTTAAAATATTGTTGTATGGTCTCCTTAATTTTTGCGAGATTTGCATCATTAGTCAATAATGATGGGTTTAGTCTCCACAAGGGTTTCTTGAGTGTGCATGTGCCGAGTCTAAAGTTAGAGAGATTGGGGCATGATCTGAGTGTTTTAATGCCTATGTCCGCCGATTTTAGTAAGGGTAAGTCTCTCTGGGTCAGGAAAATATAATCTGGAGTGGTGAAAAATAGGAAAATTCCTTGCCATTAGGGTTGCACGTTCGCCAGGAGTCTACTAATGTAAGCGAGGATAGTAACGTTTTAACTTTTTTTAGTGTTTTGTATGGTGTACCAGTTTTACCATCCGAGGTATCCTGTAGTGGGTAAAGTGTCAGGTTAAGGTCCCCACCTAGAATGATACATCCCTGTGAGAATCTTTTCAGCTCCTCCATCATTTGTATGCAGAAAGTGACCTGTGCAGAGTTTGGGAAGTAAACATTTGCTAGAGTGACTACTTTCCCTTCCCAGTGTCCTTTTAAAAATAAAAATCTCCCATGCAGGTCTGCAAAATGTTGAGTGACCTCAAAGCCCGCCCCTTTATGTATCAGAATTGAACCTCTTTCGTTTTCGAATCTGGGCTCGTGGAGTGGTAGGTCTGTGTATAATGTTTGTCTGTGAGCTTTTGAATTGATCCTGTTCTGAAATGTGTCTCTTGAAGAAACACTATTTTGGGTCTTATCTTTCTCAGTTCTCTTAATATTGCAGTGCGTTTTTCGGGTACATTTAAACACCGTACATTATGGGAGACCAAGGAGGGTTTCTTACCTAATGCAGCATACGCCATCACTCATCTATCAATGACCTGTGGATGTGAACTGATGCAGCGACTGTCCGACCCTAATGAGTTTATTACTATTTAGATCCTAAAAAAGAGGTTGAGAGATAAATTAGAGATGCAATACTCCGAGTACAAAATGTAAAAACTGTAACCAAGTGTCGTGGCTAATGGTAATTTATGCTCTGTCGTATGCTCTACACTTGGCCTATACTTTCCCCTAAGCGGGGTATAAAAAGAAAACACAAAAGTGGTAAACTTCTCGGAATAAAATCCAAGAGATAAGTGTTGAGATCCCCTTGTGATTTTATAACCAACCGGGGTCTGTCGGTAGAGGCAATGGGAGAGTTCACAGCAGAAGGGTGCCCTATACCCCTTGTATGAAATATAGGGAGTGTTCCAACCACCAATTTAAACTCATAGTTTACCTCCCGCAACCTTTAAGTAGCCCTTATTTAACACAAAAAGGGAAGCAAGGAGAGAAGAAAAAAAAAAGGGGGCAATTTCCCTCCCCCCTTGCCCCCGTCTAGCAATTACTCTCACAGCTATATATGCATGCCCCATAAGCCGAGTACCGGGTTCATGCATATTATCAACAACATTAAACTAAACAATTTGCATATTAAACAACCTTTTTAACTATCAGTCAGAGCTTATCTTAACTATCCTTGTGTGCAAAAAAAAAAAAAAAATAAGGATCAGCTCCACAAAGAAATATAAAATCCAATCGTACAACCAGTTTAAATCAATGTGGGAGACTATCAAATACGTTGTCAAACCTGCTGGCTCACTTGTGTGGCAGGTGCCTCTTCACATTAAATAATTGTCACTGTAAAAAGAAAACCAAAAAGCAGAAAACATATAGTAAACCACATAACGTGCCACAGGTGACCGACATTATACTATCTGTAGCTTCAGATAAGAGGTCCAAAGGGCCATCGTAAGCCGGACTGCTAACCAGTAGTCTGAGAGCAGCTAACCAGCCATCCATGCACAAAACCATTTTTCATGTGCGTCTCCCATTCTCCAGTCCTGCACCATGTTCTAGTCCATTTCTGGCAGATATACATGAGATGTACAATAGCCGCTAAGGCGGCGATTATGTCAGGGAAGAAGTCTATTCCAGCCTCTAATGCGGAACCAGTGATGTTGAACTGTATTTCCGCAAGGCACCGCCAGATGTCCTCAAGCTTATAAACTTAATGTCTCCAAAGCTGTATTGCTGTGCCAGCACTCTTCGTAAATGTTTATATAATCATAAGCAATATGTCCCAATGACATGGTGCACAACCAGCAACTGGTGGATGTTATGGCCGCTTACATGGGGTATTTTGTCCAGCTAGGTTTTAGTGCCATGTGTCGATCCTTTGGTGGCATTATTAAAAGTTAATTGCATATGAGTTTTGTCTCAACCGGAGGGGGGAACAAAAGATCCCACATCATAGTGTGCTAACTGTGCTAAATTCCTGGTACCATTCTGGTAGATCTACCACCGGTAGGCCCAATTGATCGCAAAAGGTGTTCAATTCATCTGGCAAGCCGAGATAGTATTGTTTACCTTTATAGGTGGCATTCAAGGCAAAGAGAACGCGCCATCTGTATGGGATCTCCCTTTCTCTCAGTAGCGCCAGAAGAGGCCTTAGTGGACGCCTGTTTTTTAATGTGATCTGAGAGAGATCTTGAAAAAGGGATACAGGACTGTCATTGAACAAAATTTGTTTGTTACGTCTCGCTTTTGATAGCATTTCTTGCTTGAGAGGAAAGCTTTGTAGACAACAGATGATGTCCCTAGGTGGCGCTGTGTCAATAGGGTGTGCAGTCAATAATCTGTGTGCTCTGACAAATTCAATGGTGTCCTCCCTAGTCCTCTACAGTATCCCATTGAACACCGTTTGTAGTGCCGCTTTGACCTGTGGGGCCTCCACCGACTCAGGGATCCCCCTAACCCTGATATTCTTTCTCCGCCCCCTGTTATCCAAGTCCTGCAAATGTCTGTTCATTTGAATTAAATGCATTGTGTGGGATAAAATAGTGGTTTGTAAACTGTCAATCGCCCTGTCTCTTTTAGTGTCAGCTCTCTCCACACTAGACATGCGTTCGGACAGCGAAAGACTGTCTGCTCTTAGTTCAGTGATGGCAGAGGAGCTGTGGTCCACTGTGGTCCGAGCTGTGGTCCGCTGTGGTCCATCTCCCTCCTCGCCGGCGCCATATTGCTTCCAGTACGTCCTCTAGTCAGCGGCGTCTGAGTGAGGAATAAGTCTGATATTCTGTGGTTTCCTGTTGTGGAAAGTGAGCGGCAGGAAGAGGAACCTTTGCTCAGATTGTCCATTCTTCCCATAGCCAGGGTGATCGGTCGTGTCAGGCTGTGAGAGCTTTTGTTGGCTGTGGGTGTGAAGAGCTCTCCTAAGCTGCGACCATCCTCGCTGCACGCCAAGCCTCGCCCCCTTCCACTTTCTTTTTATTACAAAAGCTGATGCATGTATAGCCTAACTGGCATTTCATTTTTGAAAGCACTTTGTATTATAAATAACTGCCATGTTAATTTTTATTTAAAAAAATTCAACTTTTTTAATCTGTCACTGCTAATCTCATAAAGCCATTCTTCTCTAATGCATACACTGCAGACACTGTTGCATCACATTTTTCAGGGCAGATTTCCTGATAGTAACAACATAAACTGTTGGGACCATTACCACCCTGGTATCTTGGTGTGTTGCATTGAGCAGTTTCTGCACACATTAACATGTGTTGCTTAAAGCAGCACGTTCAAATAAATAGGCTGCCAATGCATTAAACCATCAAAAAACTGGCATGCACTATTTATTGCAATGCAGCAAAAACAACACACAGTGGGTTTTTTTTTTTTTTTTGCCTTACTGTGTTGTAGCACCATTGCAAATGAATGGTTGCACAATGCAGTATGTAACCTATGTAAAAGTAGTCATTTGTGAACTACCTCAACGCAGCAGTGTAAATGGGTCCCATGTTTTCTTTTTTTTTATAATTCAATGGCAAAAGATACTGCACTGCAGCCATGGGCGTCCGCAGAACTTTTTTCGGGGGGGGCCATCATTTTAAGGTCATCCATGCTCCGCCCCTGATCGACAATGTCATGAAGCGGGGCTTAGTCATTATAACATAAACCTCAGGCATGCAAAGGTTTGAGAAACCTGAAGCAAAAGCTTAATAGAAGGATCAAGCTGCCATTGTCTGATTAGCAATTTCTATTCTAATCTGTTTTTATGTTTACAGAGGTTTCCACTACTGACTTTTCTTTCTGAAAATGTCAGCACTATGGCTCTGTTGTTCCAATTTTTATATTCATTAACCCGGAGGAGGTATGCACATAAGAATTTTTAACTTTCTTTAACCAGTTGCCGACCACTCGCTGCGGCTTGATTGTGGCAACTTGGCTCGTTAATGCGAAACGGCGTCACCTGACGGCGGCTGCTAGAATGAGTATTGAGTACCGCCGCTGGAGGTGCACTCGTACACTCACTGTGTTCTGAGTGGGTACGGTGGACTCGATCTCTGCCGGTCACCCGCGATCACCCCCCAGGAGCGACAGAACGGAGGTCTGTGTATGTAAACACGGATCTCCGTTCTGACAGAGGGGATGTGATCAAAGGCTTCCTTTATATGGGAGCCGTGATTACTCCCCTCCCCCAGCCAGCCTAGCCTCCATACAGTTAGAACACACTGAGGGAACACAGTTAACCCTTAGAGCGCCCCCTGCAGGTTAACCCCTTCACTGCCAATGGCATTTACACAGTAATCAGTGCATTTTCATAGCACTGATCGATGTATAAATGCCAATTTCTACTAGCCTGGTTTAAACAAGCTTTTGGGGAAGACTCCTTTTCACATTTATTCGCCATTGAGAGGGCACACTGTATCCCATTGAGGGTTTCCCAGGCCTCTGCTGGCACGTTTCCTTTACTTTAGGGACAAAGAAACCATCCTACGCAAAGCACGCCAAAGCCAGGAATTATTATACAACTACCGCATAACTATTTTTCCAGATTTTTCTGTGGTGATGCAGAAGCAATGGGCAGCATTTCAGGGTGTGAAATAAAGACTACGGGAGAAAAGCCTACCCTATAGTATGATGTACCGGGCAAAGCTTTGCATGATATACAAAGGGAAAGCCCAATTCTTCATGTCACCTAAGGAGGCGAGCAGGCGGCTAGAATCATTTAGTAGCACCTGAAAAGTATACGAACGAAGAGGGCCACCTAGTGGCCATTTACATAGCCAACATATTCACAATGTGCCTTTTTTCTTTTCATTTTGGACGTCACTCTCTGCTTAATTGTGAACCTGTTGTAATCTGGCTGCTATGTTTGTTCTTAGAGTTCAGCAGCCCATACAATGCTAAGAATAATATTTGAATAATTCAAAAAGAAAAGAGAGCCACTCATATATTCACAATGTGCCTTTTGGACGTCACTCTCTGTTCACTTGTGAATCCGCCGCTGTACAGCTGCTAAGTTATATCCTAAAGTTCAGCGATCCACAGACTGCTCAGTTGTTCTTATCAAGTTCTCACGGACGCACCCTTCTCTTCCTGCCCAGCTGGACAGGGAGGGAATCCCTCCCATAGGGTGACTTGGTTGGTTCATTGTTTGGGAAGAGGAAGCCTTTGTATGTTTGGGACTGCGGGCAAGGTGGGGGGTGGGAGCTCCTATGTTTTGGACTAGGGGTTTACTGTGTCTATTTAGTTGGATGTTTTTTTCTTATGCCACCAATTATGAAAAATGAAGCTTTCTCCATACACACCATGCTTACTACTGTATGTAATCCTCCTGAAAACCTAAAATCTGTCTCATTTGTCAGGCTCTATAAGGGCCCTTTGTCATTGCCCTGCTATGCTCTGATGCAAAACTTAGATCTGTTGTTCTGGAACGTAAGGGGCCTTAACTCTAGGGTTAAGAAGGCACTGGTATTTAATTATATTCAGAAGCAAAAACCTCATATAATCTTTTTACAGGAAACACATTTGCTGGATGCTAAAACTAAACTAAGCTAAAACTAAAACTTGGGAGACATACGTTTCACTCCACATATTCCAATTATGCCAGAGGTGTCTCAGTGCTGATCACCAAAGCGTTACTGTGTACCATTAAAGAGGTAGTGACAGAACCCTTTGGGAGTTATGTAATAGAAGTTCTCCTCATAGACAATAATCCTTACACATTTGTAGTGGTTTATATACCCCCGCCATTTACTGCTGCGCTGTGGGATGCGGTAATGACAAAGGTGATCCAGGTGGCAGAAGGACCGATTATTATGGCAGGTGATGTGAATGCTGTTTTATCATCAGACGCAGATAGACACGGATCGGTCTCTAGATGCACTTGCTTGCTGAAAACATGTATAGAACACTATGATCTGGTTGAGGCATGGAGGTGGAAACACCCAGAGGATAGGGAATACTTATGTTTTTCGGCTACATACAATACCCTTTCTAGATTGGATATGTGCTTTGTCAATAGGGATGTGCTACCAAGGATAATAAATGTGCAATATCTGCCGAGGGCAATCTCGGATCACTCTCCTCTTCTGCTCTCTATGTCTTTGGGGCAATGGCGAGGAATCACGCTATGGAGTCTCAGCCCTTTGTGGCTGAAGGAGGAGTGTTTCAAGAGGTCCACCGCCACTGATATAGCGCAATTCTGGTTGAAAAACAGGGAGGAAGTCCCCTTGGATATTGCCTGGGATGCCTTTAAAGCTACTCTGAGGGGTTCTATATCGGGGACAATTTAAAAATTGAGATCTGACAGAGAATGAAAGGTTAGGGAATGTGAACAATGTGCTACAGAAGCGGAAGTGGAATATATTAGAAACCCCGGTTCCAACAACTATAGAACATGGAGGGAGAGGGCCCGATAGCTAGATCTGGTGATGGTAGAAAAGACTCAAAAGAAGCTGTTATATCAGACGGAATGCATTTTAGAATTTGGTGACAGGAACAGTAAATTATTGGCCTACCTAGCTCATTCCCAGCAGCCACAGACATCAATTCCCCGTATATATAATAAGCAGGAGGTGCTTTGCACTACTCAGGATGAAATTTCTGCAGCCTTTGTTGATTTCTATTCTGACCTATATAAGACCACAGTTAACTATGGGGGGGTGGCAGTTTTTGGCCCCGATACCCCTTTGTGAATTATCTAGAGAAGCGGAGAATCTGGAGAAGACTGGCCTGTTGAAGTCAGGCTTCCTTTTTGGGACCTTTTGCTGTTTTTGCGCGTTCACGTGCGTTTGCGTGCGCTCCCGCGCGTTCACGGTGCCACACGGCCCTATTTAAGCTTCCTGCACCTGTCAGCAAGTGCTGTCCGTTCTACAGCGTCTGAGTACCTGTGAGCTTCATCTCTGTTCCTTGATACCTGTTCCTGTATTGTTCCTGTCTCTGTGATCCGACCCGGCTTGATCTGACCTGCTATCTATCTGCCTGCACCAACCCCGGCTATCCACGACCATCCGTTTGTCTGACCCCTCTGTACTGTGCCGCCAGCCCGTTAACGAACCCTGCTTGGACTTTGACCATTCTCTGCCTGACCCTTGTATACCTTGCCTGCCTGCCAGTTGCCGACCTAGCCTATACGACCATCCATCTGCCTGCACGACTGCCTGGAGTTTCACACCACCACCAGTGACCATCCAGCCCTCGTGCCATCCCGCACTCCAGGACTTCCTGTGTATACTACCAGGGGTCCCCGAATCGGGTGTGTAAGAGTGGTTGTTCCCTGCATAGCACAGACTCCACCACCAGGACCGTGACGGTAACGGACAGCCTTGTCCGAGTCTGCACAGGGAACACCCTCTGCCATGGACGAGCTGTGTGTCCACTTGGCCGGGCTCACACAAGCCGTAAAGAACTTGCAGGATGGCTACATCCAGCTGCAGGAACAAGTGCATGAACTCTCTGCGCCATCTGCATCCGGAAGCGGAGCAGCAGCAGGTCGCACCATTGTGGCTCTGCCATCGGAGCCTAAGGTCCCCTTGCAGGTAAAAAGACCACGCTCCCACCATAGGGGGATTGCCCTTTAAACTACCTCCTAAGGTGTTCACTAAACATACAGTGGGTACGGAAAGTATTCAGACCCCCTTACATTTTTCACTCTTTGTTATATTGCAGCCATTTGCTAAAATCATTTAAGTTCATTTTTTCCCTCATTAATGTACACACAGCCCCCCATATTGACAGAAAAACACAGAATTGTTGACATTTTTGCAGATTTATTCAAAAAGAAAAACTGAAATATCACATGGTCCTAAGTATTCAGGCCCTTTGCTCAGTATTTAGTAGAAGCATCCTTTTGATCCAATACAGCCATGAGTCTTTTTGGGAAAGATGCAACAAGTTTTTCACACCTGGATTTGGGGATCCTCTGCCATTCCTCCTTGCAGATCCTCTCCAGTCCTGTCAGGTTGGATGGTAAACATTAGTGGACAGCCATTAGGTCTCTCCAGAGATGCTCAGTTGGGTTTAAGTCAAGGTTCTGGCTGGGCCATTCAAGAACAGTCACTGAGTTGTTGTGAAGCCACTCCTTCATTATTTTAGCTGTGTGCTTAGGGTCATTGTCTTGTTGGAAGGTAAACCTTTGGCCCAGTCTGAGGTCCTGAGCACTCTGGAGAAGGTTTTCGTCCAGGATATCCCTGTACTTGGCTGCATTCATCTTTCCCTCGATTGCAACCAGTCGTCCTGTCCCTGCAGTTGAAAAACACTCCCATAGCATGATGCTGCCACCACGCTTCGCTGTTGGGACTGTATTGGACAGGTGATAAGCAGTGCCTGGTTTTCTCCACACATACTGCTTAGAATTAAGGCCAAAAAGTTCTATCTTGGTCTCATCAGACCAGAGAATCTTATTTCTCACCATCTTGGAGTCCTTCAGGTGTTTTTTAGCAAACTCCACGCAGGCTTTCATGTGTCTTGCACTGAGGAGAGGCTTCCTTCGGGCCACTCTGCCATAAAGCCCCGACTGGCGGAGGGCTGCAGTGATGGTTGAGTTTCTACAACTTTCTCCCATCTCCCGACTGCAACTCTGGAGCTCAGCCACAGTGATCTTTGGGTTCTTCTTTACCTCTCTCACCAAGGCTCTTCTCCCCCGATAGCTCAGTTTGGCCGGATGGCCAGCTCTAGGAAGGGTTCTGGTCGTCCCAAACGTCTTCCATTTAAGGATTATGGAGGCCACTGTGCTCTTAGGAACAGCAGAAATTTTTTTGTAACCTTGGCCAGATCTGTGCCTTGCCACAATTCTGTCTCTGAGCTCTTCAGGCAGTTCCTTTGACCTCATGATTCTCATTTGCTCTGACATGCACTGTGAGCTGTAAGGTCTTATATAGACAGGTGTGTGGCTTTCCTAATCAAGTCCAATCAGTATAATCAAACACAGCTGGACTCAAATGAAGGTGTAGAACCATCTCAAGGATGATCAGAAGAAATGGACAGCACCTGAGTTAAATATATGAGTGTCACAGCAAAGGGTTTGAATACTTAGGACCATGTGATATTACAGTTTTTCTTTTTTTAAAATCTGCAAAAAGGTCAACAATTCTGTGTTTTTCTGTCAATATGGGGGTGCTGTGTGTACATTAATGAGGGAAAAAATGAACTTAAATGATTTTAGCAAATGGCTGCAATATAACAAAGAGTGAACAATTTAAGGGGGTCTGAATACTTTCCGTACCCACTGTAAATAAACAAAATGCAAAGTATATAATACGTATACTGCAAATAAGATACTCCAATAAAGTGCAAGTGCTACATAAATACATATGGTCTATGTGATGGTTGGGTGCAATCCATACCTCACACAGGTCATATAAAGTGCGCCAACCCTTGCGCGGACCATCCGTCAGTACAAACAAAGAATCAGACTTTCCTGAAGGAAGCTGTAGCATTCAGATACACTCGTAAGGCCCTTACGACATCCAAGGAATGCAACTCAAATTCCTTAGGATGCGAGGGACGGGGGCACAATGAAGGAAGAACAATATCTTCATTAATGTGAAAAGAAGAAACCACCTTCGGAAGGAACGAAGGAGATGGGCGCAAGACCACCTTGTCCTTGTGCAGGACCAGATAGGTAGACTTGCAAGATAGTGCAGCCAGCTCAGACACCCGCCTGGCGGATGTGATGGCTGCTAAGAAAGCCACCTTCTGCGACAGCAGTTGTAAGGGAATCTCCCTGATCTTCTCATATGGCGGTTTCTGTAGCACAGAAAGCACCAAATTCAAATCCCATGGAGCCATCGGGGACCGCACCCGAGGCGCCACATGACGCACACCTTGTACAAAGGTGTGAATCAACGAATGTGATGCCAGAGGTCTTTGAAAAAGAATTGCCAGAACCGATATCTGGCCCTTGAGAGTACTCAAGGCCAGCTTCTTGTTCAGGCCCTGCTGTAAAAAGGTCAGGACCCTGGACACCATGAAAGAGCGAGGGTTGTAACTCTCCTCCTCTCACCAAGCTATGTAAGCCTTCCAGGTGCGGTGATAAATCTTGCGAGAAGTACACATGCGTGCTTTGAGCATGGTAGGAATCACGGAGTCAGCGACACCCCTGTCCCTCAGCACCTGGGACTCAATAGCCAGGCCATCAAAGCCAGCGAGGGTAAAGCAGGGTGCAAGATGGACCCCTGAGACAGTAGATCGTCTCACAGCGGGAGCCGCCAGGCAACGTCCGCCACCATTCATACCACGTCAGCGTACCACGGACGCCGAGGCCAATCCGGAGCCACCAGGATCATTGGAATTCCCTCCGCTTCTGCCCTGCGTAGCAACCGCGGGAGAAGCTTGATCGGAGGGAAGGTGTACAGAAGATGACACCGGCCCCAGGGGGCCACAAGAGCGTCCATGGCTACCGCCAACGGATCTCTCGTCCTGCACACAAAGGTCTTCACTTTGTGATTGAACCGAGACGCCATGAGATCCACATCCAGCGTCCCCCACCTGTGGCAAATCTGGCTGAACACCTCTGGATGGAGAGACCACTCTCCCTGATCCAGCGTCTGGCGACTGAGAAAGTCCTCCTGCCAGTTTTCCACGCCCGGAATGTAAATGGCAGAGATTGCCGGAACGTGAAGTTCCACTCAACGCAGGATCAGAGCTGCTTCCGCCGCAGCTGCTGAACTCCTCGTTCCACCCTGATGGTTCACATATGCCACTGAGGTGGCATTGTCCGACTGAACCCGAATCAGGCGACCTCGCAACCTCACCATCCAGTGAGATAGGCATAGCCTGATCGCCCTTAGCTCCAGCACATTGATCGGGAGACGTGCTTCCTGCGCAGACCAATGGCCCTGGGCAGACAGTTGCCCCAGGACCCCACCCCAGCCCGACAGGCTGGTGTCTGTCATGATTATCACCCAGTAAAGGGGCAGGGACGACTTCCCCTAAGTCAGTGCCGGGTCCTGAAGCCACCAGGTCAGAGAGCCCCTGGTCTGAGGGTTCAAGCGGATTAGGGGATCCAAGGATTGTGGAGACCTGTCCCACCGAGACAGAATCGCTCGCTGGAGAAGGCGAGTGTGGCTCTGGGTGTAAGGTACTGCCTCGAAGGTTGAGACCATGAGCCCCAGCACCCGCCGTCTGCAGTGACAGCAACTTGGCCAGAGGCAGGAACACCTTCGCCTGCCCTGTGTCCAGAATCAGACCCAGGTACTCCAGGCGACGGGACGGAGACACTGTCAACTTTTACAGGTTGATCAACCAACCGAAGTCCTGCAACGAAGCCATGGTGATCCTCACATTCTCCTCCAGAGCCGAGGCGGACTCCTCTCTCAGGAGCAGGTCATCGAGGTAAGCTACCACCGCAATGCCTCTCTGCCACAGTAACGCCAGTACTGGGGCCACCAGCTTGGTGAAAACCCGAGGAGCTGAAGCCAGACCGAAAGGGGGTGCCACGAATTGGTAATAGAGGTCCCCCACTGCAAAGCGCAGAAAACGCTGATGCCATGGACAAATAGGAACATGGAGATGCGCGTCCCTGATATCCAGAGACGCCAGAAATTCCCCTTGATGGAGGGTGGCCACAACCGAACAAATTGATTCCATCCAGAATTTTAGAGCTTTGACATATCGGTTCAGGGCCTTCAGGTCCAGAACTGGCCGGACCCCCCTCCTTTTTTGGAGACTACAAACTGGTTTGAGTAAAAACCTTGAAACCTCTCCACTGGAGGTACGGGCATGATCACCCCCTGGTCTGAGAGTGTTTGAACAGCCCCGAAGGGGGCCTCCCGGCGCCCCTGCGGGAGTCTCAAGTTCGATGGGAACAACCTGCCTGGGGGTAGAGTGGTGAACTCTATGCTGTACCCGGTGGACAACACTTCCTGAACCCACCGGTCGGAAATGCGAGCAGTCCACCGGTCTGCGAACCCCAGAAGACATCCCCCCACCCGAAGTCCGGGTGAGGGCATCCCACCAGGCAGAGGAGGGCTTTTCGCTGCCACTGCCGCTTACCGGGCCCTGCAGCGGCCTTGCCGGATCGGGTCCCTTTACCCGCTGCGCCGGAGGCACGAAAAAACCTCTTCTGACCCGAAGAAACAGGCCCCTGTCTACGGCGAAACTCTCGCCTCTGGGGGTTCCGGGAGGAAAGTGCTCTTTCCACCAGTGAAATCTTTAATGATCTCATCCAGTTGTGGACCGAAAAGACTGCCACCCTGAAAGGGGAGATCCGCAAGGCCTTTTTTGGACGCATGGTCCCCTGACCATGAGCGTAACCAAAGGACTCGTCTGAGGATGACGGCAAATACGGCCATTTTGGATAATATAGGGAGCAGATCCAGGGCTGCATCACAGAGGTACTTGATACCCTGAAACAAAAATTCAGCCCTCTGCGGCGCATCCATCAGGCGACCGCAGTCCAGATCATTCTGGAGCTCCGCCATACGCACAGAGAAGTATTGCGCCACCATGGCAGATGCCAGGGCCGGTCTCAGAGCTGAGCCTGCTAACAGAAAAAGAGCTTTTGACACCGCCTCTGTCCGCCTAGCAGCCGGATCCTTAAAAGAGGGGGACCCTTCCAGGGGAATGGTCGTCGCCTTATTCAGGCGAGCTATCGGGGGATCTCAGGTGACGCCCACTTCTTCAGAAAGCTATCCTCAAACGGATAACGGATGGCAAAGCATTTTGATAGTGAGAAGGAATGGTGCGGATGCTGCCATTCACGATAAAGCAGATGATCAAAGAACTGATCATAGGGGTAAGCCCTAGGGGCCCTAGGGGGCCTGGCAGACCCACAAACATATGCAGATGCCTGCGACTCACCGTCTTGGTCCAGTCGCAGCGTAGTGCGAATCCCAGAGATAATGGCGGATACCAGCGCTTTTTCACGCGCAGCCGCCGCCCCCTGGTCCTCCTCTCCCTCCGAGGGGGCCAGTTCACCTTCAGAAAGCTCTACTGGGGTCCCTGTGACCCCCTAAGCTATCTCTGGTTCAGAGTCCTCCCCTGAGGAACAGGGGGGAGAAGGGCGTTTTCTAGGGACCCCTGGAGCGATGTTTGGCTCCATCCGGGGAAGAAATTCACCAAGATCCACCCTCATTGGTCCAAAAATGCCCCCTGCGCAGAATGCGCTGCTGCTGATTCCTCCTCAGCAGGCCCAGTGGGGTAGTCTGCAATTGTTTCCCTTGAATTGAAATAAAATGCAGTGAGAAAACTATTTTAGGCACCCCCACAATGCCGCACACCACCGCCCCACAGAACACCAGGAACACCCAGGAGGACTGCACCTACCACCACCAGCACCCACAGCAGAAAGTAAAAACGGCTGCAGCACATTTTTACAGCATGCAGGGACTCCAATATGGCCGCCGAGGTCATGCACTAGAGGCCAAACACCTGCTGGGGAATGTGGTTACCGTAAAATGGCCGCTCTGAGCACTAGAGGGAAAGCTCCCTTAGAGAGAAATGTCTGCGGCTACAGCAAAATGGCGGCCCAAATCCCCAAAAAGCGGGGATAACGATTGGGTGCGGTGCGGGGGGAGGGGGATGGGACCCCAGGTGAGAACAGGGGACCCCCACCAGTGGCTACATCCCAGAAAAATGCTAGGACACCCGTCGCCCCCCCTTTGCCTGAAAAGGGGAGAGGGGGGCATTCACTCACCACTCCTGATGGCGTAGCGGGTAGCCACCTGGTCGCAGACCTTCTGCCCCTGCCTGGGCAGGATGCTGCCGGCCAAATCGCCTCCAAACTGGACCGCAGTCTGGGACCTGGGTGCAAGTGGGGTACACCCCCAGGCCGCCCGCACGGAACAGGCACGATGCGGCGGGACCCCATACCACGGGACTGGCTCGCATCGGTCAGCCGGGCCAGGGAGAGTACAGGATCCTGTAATGACCCTCTATGCCCCAGCCGGCTTCTTGATAGCAGACTTCAAAAGCTTGAAAAAAGCAAATAAAATAAAAGAGCGGTTCCAATCCAGACCGCAGGTCCCATAAGGGAGCCAGGTTAACTCCTTGCGTCTAGGCATTTAAAACTGATGAGCTGAGCTGGGTAGGGGGTTTATGTGGGAAGAGAGGACGGCCCCGTGGGAGGGGCCAGCTTACTTTCTTTCCCTGCCTAGTTAACTCCTAATGAGACGAGCATAAACCCACATGTCATGAAGAGCTGCGTCTGTCAGTGAACGTAGGAGAAAAATGCAAAACAAACTATTGTGCAAAAGCAATGTGCAAAGCCTTGTAGTATAAATGGTGCAGATAGGTCCAAATAGTCCCAGAACATCCAATCTTGAGCCAATCTGATTGAGAAATGGAAAGTCCTACTTCCAATAAATGATCAGCTAAGAATATATATATCCACTAATGGACCAATATCGAACCGCTGTAGCACCCTTTGTACTGTGACAATCCTTCACCAGACACCCCGGTCTACTCACTGAATGAAATGGATTCCCATCACAGGAATCACAGATGCTTTGGGTAGTAAGTGGGAAGCTTGTCCTCCACAGCTCCAGAAGGTGTCACTGCTGGCATGAATAGATGAAGCTTCCTTGGGCTCAATAAAGGGAGAAACAAACCAAGCGGGTCCAAAATGGTGACGTACGTCCGTTGAATAGTAAAAATACTACATGCGGTAAAACCAGTGGGTGCCAAATGCAGTCCAACTACATTGCAGACAGAGGAAGTGACGAGACCGGAAATCACATTGCCGGACGCGGAGTTTCGTCAGCATACAAGCTAACGTCATCAAGGGGTCATGTGGTACCCATCTCATCACCTCCTATATATAGGAATCCGCTCCTACCTACAGCCAATCTCTCCCACCCATTGGCTGTTGGCCCATTCATAAAACCGGAAAAATAAAAATAAATAAATTGAATCCCATATGGTCTTGCCAGCTTGACCAAACATAACTACACTGCGGCTAGAAAAAAGGACTATGTATAATTGAAATTGGTATTAAGGCAAAAATTATAATATTCAGGAAAAAAAGCTCGGAAGCAAGATCCTTTGAGATGTTCCGTTGCGTGACACCCGCTCCCTCTGGTGGTGGTACCACATATAGCAGTGTAATGTGTACCACGTCCATATGTATCACATACAGTGATACAATATTTGAATCCCAAAAAATGTAAAAAATATTAAAATATGTGAGAAATGTGTGTGTAAAAAATGTATGCAAACTAATAAAATCTTCAATAAAAAATTGAAAAATTTGATAAATAAAAATAAAAAAATTAAATGGAAAAAATATATGGAAAAAAAAATATATAAAAAATATATATACAGAAAAACCTTAGGCTTAGGAAGACGCCTTATGATAAGGGGACAGAAAAACCACCATAAGCACACCTATCAATGTCCAAAATCCAAAAAGGGGGGTGCAGCCAATGGGTTGAGATTGCCCAAAGGAAGAGGTCCCCTTGCCTGACAAGTTTGCGGGGGATCGAAGCAAGTTCGGGGCCTTCCGCAGCTCCTGCGAGTTGAACTTTGGTCTACAGCCACACACCTTTTCCTTGGAAGCCACCAAGGTGGGCCTGGTGATCTCCCTGTTGCAAGGAGAACTGCAGACATGGGCCCAACGACTCTGGGAACAGCGGGCACCCGAAGTGGCTACCCTACAGGGGTTCTTTGATGCCATGGCCAAATTGTACCAGGACCCCCATCTTGCAGCCACTCTGCATACTCTGCAGCAGGGTAGGTGTGCCGCAGAGGATTACGTGGCAGAGTTCCAGCGCTGGAGTGCTGACACCGCCTGGAACGACGCAGCACTCTGCTATCAATTCCGCCTAGGACTCTCTGAGCCACTGAAAGATGAACTTGCCCGTGTCGGGGTGCCCAGCACTCTGGAATCCTTAATTAAACTGGCCATTCAAATAGACCGGAGGTTCAGGGAACGCCAAGCCGAACAGATTGCAGGCACTTCCACGGGACCCCGTCTAACCTGGATGATGCCCCAGGTTCCCAGCCATGTGGTTCCTGTACCAGCACCACCCACGCCAATGGAGGGGCCTGAACCTATGCAGATCGGCCTCCTGCGCCCGTCCCTCACTCCAGAGGAAAGACAGGCGCCAGGCGCTCAGCCTGTGCCTATACTGCGGTGAACCTGGACACATTGTGAGGACTTGCCGTGCCAAAGCCGGTAAGTGGCGCCACCAGGCGAGCTTGGAAACCACATCTGCCAATCACCATTCATCTCACCTGACTCTCCTTGTCTCTTTACAGTTGCCTGGAGGGAACATCCAAGTCCCCGCGATTATTGATTCAGGGATGTGTAGTTGCTTTGTGGACCAAGCCTTCGCTACACTACCCCTCACAAGATGACCATTCATTTGGCCGACGGGACGGCCATCAAATCAAGCCAGGAGACCCAGCCAATTCCCGTATCCACCGCTGAAGGGCACCAGGAGCTCCCGACTCTTGACGTCATAGTGTCACTCCTGTTCCGCATCATCCTGGGGCTGCCATGGTTTCGGGCACATAGTCCCAGCATAGACTGGTCCTCCGGACTTATTCAATTTCCTTCTCCATACTGTGGCCAACACTGCCTGCTTCCCTCCTGGAACGTTGGCCCCTCTCTTCTTAGTTTGGACTCTGAACCAGATCCAGAAACCCGCAAAGCAGTGCCTCCAGTGTACCACGAATACTTGGTTGTCTTCAGTAAGAAGGGGGCAGACCAACTCCCTCCACACAGACCTTATGATTGCGCCATAGAGTTGCTGCCAGGCACGGAGGTTCCCTTTGGGCACATCTACCCACTATCTGAACTGGAGTTAGCAGCTCTCAAAGCATACTTGGATGAAAACTTGGCCAAGGGGCTAATCAGACCATCTATCTCTCCCGCTGGGGCTGGCATTTTCTTTGTTGAAAAGAAAGATCACTCCCTTCGTCCCTGTATCGATTATCATGAGCTGAATCGGATTACGGTCAAAAACCGATATCCTCTCCAGCTTGTTCCGGAGCTCTTTCAAAGGCTTGGGTCGGCCACCGTGTTTACTAAGCTCGATCTCAGAGGGGCATGCAATCTAATCCGCATCAGAGAGGGAGATGAGTGGAAGACTGCTTTCCGGACTTGTTTCAGCCATTACGAGTACCTCTTTATGCCTTTCGGGCTCTGCAATACCCCTGCTACATTCCAGCATCTGGTCAATGATATTTTCCGGGACTACTTAGATATCTTTGTCATAATATACCTGGATGACATCCTGATTTTCTCTCCTTCCTTGGAAGAGCATCAAAAACATGTGGGCTGTGTTCTGAGCCGCTTGCAGCGGCATAGACTATACGCGAAGGCTGAGAGATGTGCCTTCGAGTGCTCCACCATCCAGTTTCTAGGACTGATTCTATCGGTCTCAGGGGTCACCATGGATCCGCAGAAAGTTACTGCTATCCTGGACTGGCCGGCACCTGTGGATAAAAAAGGGGGTCCAACGGTTCGTTGGGTTCGCACATTTTTATAGAGGATATATAAAGGGATTTTCGGCAATCATTGCCCCATCACCTGTCTCACTAAGCAAGGTCTATGGTTCCAGTGGTCGTCCGAGGCTCAGGATGCCTTTCAGGCTCTAAAGGGACAGTTTACCTCAGCACCTATCTTGCAACACCCGGATGCCACGTTGCCCTATGTGCTGGAAGTGGATGCCTCAGAGACAGCAGTGAGAGGGGCACTTCTTCATCCGGTAGCCTTCTTCTCCCCCAAGCTCACTGCCCCAGAAAGGAATTATGACGTCGGCGACAGGGAGCTATTGGCCATTAAGGCCGCGCTGGAGGAATGGCGCTATCTGTTGGAGGGAGCCCAGCACCCCATTCTGATATATACGGACCATAAAAACCTGGAGTATCTCCGCACTGCCAAGAGACTCCGACCTCGCCAGGCCCGCTGGGCACTCTTTTTCTCCCGATTCCAGTTCCATCTGACTTACCGCCCCGGGACAAAAAACAGTAAACCGGACGCCTTGTCCCGCATGTACACGGAACCGGGAACATCTGCTCCTCCTGACACCATCCTTCAGCCCAGGAATTTCTTACTTACTCAGGATGACTTTCTCTCGCAAATCCGGAGAAACTATGTCTGCTCGCCTGCACCCCCAGCCCAAGGACTCACCTGGAAAGATGGTCTCTGGTGGCATCACAACCAGATTTATGTCCCTCAGGAGCTACACCCTGCTGTCCTCAAGGTCCATCAAGACCACAAACTTGCTGGTCATTTTGGCTCTCAGAAAACTGCTGAGCTGATTCTGCGCTCATTCTGGTGGCCACTGCTTTCGGAAGACTGTCTAGCCTATGTCCGCTCTTGTGCTACCTGCGCCAGAAATAAATCAGACAAAACCAGAGCCTGGGGCCTCCTGAAACCTCTTCCCATCCCTGACCAACCATGGTCCAAGATCTCCATGGACTTTATTGTGGAGTTGCCCCCTGCTAAAGATACACAACCATCTTTGTGGTGGTCGACAGACTGACTAAGATGGCTCACTTTCTCCCCATGAAGGGCACACCCACAGCGAAAGAGACATCAGAAAACTTTATCAGAGAGATCATCCGGCTGCACGGTGTTCCAGTGAACATAGTGTCCGACCGGGGGGTGCAGTTCACCACTCGGTTCTGGAGAGCTCTCTGTGCTACTCAGTAGATTGATTTAGCCTTTTGCACCGCCTATCACCCCCAGACTAACGGCCAAACCGAAAGGACAAACCAGACTTTGGAGCAATACCTCCGCTGCTTTTCCACCTACTCTCAGGACGACTGGTGCACGTTGCTACCCCTGGCGGAGTTCACATACAATAATTCGGTGAACTCCGCCACCAAACAATCTCCCTTTTGGGCCAACTATGGGTTCCACCCCACCGTTCTCCCAAGCCTGGCAATGGAAACCGCAGTACCAGCAGCATATTGCATCTGCACAGTTTGTTCAGGCCAATTGGAAGCTCTTGCAGGACACGCTTTCCAGGACACCACCAATGTGGCCTTTGACAAGAAGAAACAGGGTGAGCTTAACCTACAACCCGGTGACAAGGTCTGGTTCTCAACTAAGAACCTGAGGCTTGCTTGCCCATCTAAAAAGCTGGGTCCTCGTTTCATAGGTCCTTTCCCAGTTGGCAGGAAAATCAACCAGGTCTCTTTTGAGTTGGAGCTCCCCCCGTACTTACAGTTGCACCCGGTATTCCATATGTCCTTCCTGAAGCCGGTGGCCCTGGATCCTTTTCCAGATAGAGCTGTAGCTCCCCCGGCCCCCATCCTGATTGATGGAGCAGAGGAGTTTGAGGTGGAGTCGATACTCGACTGCAGAAGAAGGGGTGGCGGGGTCCAGTATTTGGTAAAGTGGAAAGGCTATGGGCCAGAAGAGAGCTCATGGGAGCCTGAAACCAACCTCCATGCCGAAGAGTGCATCCAAACCTTTAAGGATAACAATCTCGCCAAGCATCTGAGTACCTGTGAGCGTCAGCTCTGTTCCTTGATACCTGTTCCTGTATTGTTCCTGTCTCTGTGATCCGACCCGGCTTGATCTGACCTGCTATCTATCTGCCTGCACCGACCCTGGCTATCCATGACCATCCGTTTGTCTGACCCCTGTGTACTGTGCCGCCAGCCCGTTAACAAACCCTGCCTGGACTTTGACCATTCTCTGCCTGACCCTTGTGTACCTTGCCTGCCTGCCAGTTGCCGACCCAGCCTGTACGACCATCCATCTGCCTGCACGACTGCCTGGAGTTTCACACCACCACCAGTGACCATCCAGCCCTCGTGCCATCCCGCACTCCGGGACTTCCTGTTTATACTACCAGGGGTCCCCGAATCAGGCGTGTAAGAGTGGTTGTTCCCTGCATAAGACAGACTCCACCACCAGGACCGTGACAATCTCCCTCTCACTATAGATGAGGTTAGGTCTGCAGTCCTCTCTATGAATCCTAATAAAACTCCCGGGATGGATAGCTATCCAGTAGAATGGTATGGCACCCAAAATGAGTACTTGTCACCAAAGCTGTTGCAAATGTACAACGATGCACTAGATAGGGGAGAATTACCTAACTCCTTAAGGGAAGCCTTGATCATTTTAATCCCTAAGCCTCACAAGGATCATGAATTTTGCGAGTCATATAGACCCATCTCATTAATTAATATGGATGCCAACATTTTGGCCAAAATTCTTGTTAAACGACTGAACAATGTGATAAGGTCCCTAATCCATTCTGACCAAACGGGATTCATCCCAATGAGATCCACAGCCATTAATCTACAGAGGTTATTTACAGTTATACAATCTGAAGGCCCTGCCCCAGATACAAAAGTGGTGGTGTCTTTAGACACCCACAAAGCATTAGACTCTATCAAATGGATTTATTTATGGGCAGTCCTGGGATGTATGGGGTTTGGACCCAGGTTTATTGCGTGGGTCAGACTGCTGTATGCCAGGCCTATGGCATGCCTGAGGGTCAATAATATTATTACAGATGCATTTGAAATAGCGAGGGGCACTCGGCAGGGATGCCCATTGTTGCCCCTGTTGTTTGTCCTAGAAATTGAACCTCTGGTGACACAACTGAGAGAGGATGGGGAGGTGAGGGGTTGCTGGATCACCACCAAGGAAGAAAAGATGTCATTGTATGCTGATGACATGCTCCTGTATCTGGCAGAGGCTGAGGGTTCATTAAAAACAGCCCTAACAAAGATTGAGCACTTTGGTAAATATTCTGGTTTTAAAATAAAGTGGAATAAATCTGTGATTTTTACCATTAGTAAGGATTATACCCCGGAGCTCCGAAGTGACATCCCTATGAAAATAGTCTCCAGGTTTAGGTATCTGGGGATTGAGATCCAGTTGCCGCTTAATAAATATGTGAGCAATAACATAACCCCTCTTCAGACACGTCTTAAAATAGTTTACAGACATGGTCCAGGCTGCCCCTTAATCTCCTAGGCTGTATCAATATTTTAAGATGATCTACCTTCCTAGATTCTGCTACATACTATGGCATGCACTGGTCTACATACCCAAAAGAATATTCATGGAAATAAATTTGCAGCTCTTCTCTTTCTTGTGGGGCAATGGACCAGCCACGGTATCTATGGATACATTGTTTTTGCCAGTTCAGGCAGGAGGTCTGGCCTTGCCGAATCTACAGTGTTACTACTTAGCGGCTCAGCTGACCCATGTACACTGGTGGTTTTTCCCCAGCTGGATATTGTATCAGTGCTTACACAAGCGGCCTTGGTATCCTCTTTTGAAGCCCTCATTAATGTTCTGTATAGAAATGGTCCATACCCTGATAAAGGAGCAGATATTCTTAAACTGACATACAAGATTTTTCATATCTGTAATAAAAAGACAGGGGGTCTGCCCCTAACTAACTCGCCTAATGTCCCCTTATGGCACAACCCGCAACTAAAGGAAATATATAAAATACCAGATGGAGAGTGCTGGGCATGATATGGCATAAACTATGCTCACCAACTGTTTGCAGACCACACTTTTAGAACATTTAGAGATCCCAGAGAGAACACAAATTTCCCAATACCTTTTTTTTTTCAAAATTTGCAGCTGCGACATACAGCTGCATTTCAATTTGGCCTGAGGGATGTTCGACTTTCCCCCTCTGAACTGGAAAAATCCCTGTTTGCTGATGATCACTCGAAGCTTATCTCAAGGTACTACTTTATGCTGCTGATCTCATCCTCCCCTAGAATGAAAAAGATAGAGGCCCAGTGGAGAGCTGACATACCTACCATCTCGGTGGAATCCTGGGAAGAAATTACCGAATCAATGCGGACTTTGGTGATCTCAGCCAGGGATAAACGTATTCAGTTTAATTATTTACATAGAGTGTATTACACACCTGCCCGCCTGCATAAGATGGGCAGGGTGAGCACACCAGAATGCCCACTATGTAGGGTGGATGTTGAAAATTACTTCCACATGGTATGGACATGTCCCCACGTGGAGAAAGTTTGGATTGCTGTCACCAAATTTTTTGAGGGCAAATTAGATGGACCGACCCACAGACTCTGACAACTCAATTTTCAGTAGAATTAGTTGATAGAGTATTACCAAAGTACAAACTGACTTATAACGATAGGGGTTGCCCCAAAAATTTTGATAAAATTTGGTCAGCTGAAGTCAATATCAGGAGAAATAGAGCCTGAGGTATAATCAAAATTGGGCTGAGAGAATTCCAAAGTATAGCTAGAGATAAATGATGGTATGGTTAGTACATAGCAGAGGTGGATAATACTCTATTACTTATTAAGAGGTGTACTTACCTCTTAATAAGACCCCCTGTCTTTTTATTACAGACTTACTACACACAGTTAAGTTACACAATTCTGAAGGTTATGTTCTTAGATATTTAAAGGGCGATATTGCGAAGAAACAAAAAGCAATATGCACATCATTATGGACTGGTTGATGGGAGTTCCAGCAAGGCAATAGTTGTGAATGCTTTGTGATATCTATCATGTATAGATAGGGATTTTCTGTCTGTGAAGCTTCAATAAATTTACCCTTTAAAAAAAAATAATAAACGCAGATTGCGATTTTTTTTTTTTTAACCAAAAATATGAGGAAGAATATAAATCGGCCAAAACCAATGAAAAAAAATGTTTTTTTTATAATTTTTTTGGATATGTATTTTAGCAAAAAGTAAGAAATATTGTTTTTTATTTTTGCAAAATTGTCGCTCTTCTTTTGTTTATAGCGGCGATCAGAAGTGACGCAGAGGGGATCAAATGCCTCCAAAAGAAATCTCTATTTGTGGGAAAAAAAGGATGTAAATTTTGTTTGGGTACAACGTCTCACGACCACGCAATTGTCAGTTAAAGCGACGCAGTGCCGAATCACAAATAGTTCTCTGGTCCTAAACTGGGAAATCCTTCCGGGGCTGAAGTTGTTAAACCTTTCTGATGTGCATACAGGCTCTGGCTTAGAAAGTATTCAGACCCATGGGTCAGCATTACAGCCAGGTAAAGAGCATTTTTAGAAGGTTAGCAATGATCTCTCCCACATATCTATCATGAAATAATTAATTTAACACCTTGACCGCAATTATACACGTAGTGCTGTTAGATGAGCTCCAGAACATGGACACAGGCTGCCTAACCTCAGACAGGTGCTGGTGGAGGTGGATAGCTCACACTCCGCTCTTCAGGTGTGCTCCCTACCTTCCCTCAGGCTCTGAGCCGCGCTGCCTGGAGAAGATGGAGGAGGTGGATGGAGCCAAAATTGACCAGGCACGAAGAAGAAAGAAGTTCCTTCTCTGCTCTGAATGCAATGCCTCGCTTTGGCCTCATGACATGACATCACTGGTTGCTAGATGCCAGACGGCAGGCAAGTGTAGCAACCAGTGCAGCGGGCAGTAGCAAGCCCAGGGGACGGTGCAATGAGAGTCTTGGAAGTCGAGCGGGGCCACTGCTGCTGAATGTAACAGTAAGTGACTGCCACAGCTTCAGCAGTGCCCCCCTTTTGCGGCAACTTAAGGCGCCTGGGCGTGGTGCACCCTGGGCACCCGCCCAGGATCAGGCCTGAGTGTTCATGTGCAGACACCTTGCTCCGGAGGGGGGGGGGGCACTTGCCCCCCCCCCCTAAGTGGATGCTCATTACTGCAGCGCTGAGATATTTTTTAGCTAGACGTGCATTTTAGCATGTTGCAAGGAGTGCACTTAAACATAATAGTGTAAGGCATCACACATAGATATTGGATGACCTCACACTGACAGCGATAAGATCCATAAACCAACTGCCTGTACCCTGAGTGCTGTAACACCACTTCCATGGCAATCATTGTACTGCCCAGCTACATTTGTGGCACAAATGTAGCTTGGTATTACAATGATTACCGTGGAAGTGATATTATAGTGCTCAGGGTACAGGCTATTGAAAAGGTCAAGCTTCCAAAAAGGGGAGGGGATGCATTGGGTTTCTATGCAAAAGAGAAGTTTACTGGATATATCAATTACAAACTTGTATTCCTATGGGATTACATTTTGGGTGGGATGTTACCTATTTTTATGAATGAGTCCAGTTTCCTTCTCTTTTGCCTGGCACCCTAGGTTTTGAAATTTTTTTGTCATATTGGTGAATTATAGATAATATATAAATATTAGAGCTGGACGAACATCCCCCGTTTGGCGAAAATCTGTATTTGCAGGATGTTTGCCCCACTAAATGCCCTACAGTGCACTGCGTGCTGCAAAGTGCATTATAAGCTTTGCCCAATCAGGGTGCAGTGGATAGCTCGTTCTTAAGGAGAGAGCCGGAAAGCCGGCTATGGAGTCTTTAACAACTTATGAGTCATTAGCTGTCAATGGACTTCCCCGCTGACAGCTGACTTTAAAAAAAACATTGCCAGAAATAAAAAGGGGGAAAAAAAACATTGTGGGGTTCCCCGCAATCCATACCAGGGAATCCCACGCCAAAATCTATACCGAATCCTTATCCGAACATGCAGCTGGCAGGCCAGGAAAGGGGGGGCGAGCAAGCACCCCCCCGAACCATAGCAGGCCACATGCCCTCAACATGGGGGGGTGGGTGCTTTGGGGCACTCCACCCCAAAGCACCTTGTCCCCATATTGATGGGAACAAGGGCCTCACCCCCATAACCCATTCACCAAAAAAGTGTCAAAAAAGTAAAACACAGAGACAGTTTTCGACAATTCCATTATTAAAAAATAAAAAAACAATGTACATGGATGCAAATCCATTGTCAATCATGACATCACCACCACCGCCGCACCCAAAAAAAGAAAAAAAATGCTCCGCCATCAACTAAGGCAAACCGCCGAATACCTGACTTGCCGTTCAACAGTTATTTATATATGTAGCGTTACCCCCACAGGAGCCACTTAAGTATGTTCAGTCCGTTGAGAAAGAAGAGATACACCCGCTCCAAGCCTCACCTAGCCGATTAAGACCTCAATCCACCTCTGTAGGGTGCTGGCTAAGCCACAGTGCAAATGGGAGGAACAGAAAGTTCAGACAGCCTCACTCCAATCGATGCTGATTTATTTTGGTAAAAATGCACAAAACAGGTAAAAACAGGTAAAGTCAAATGCCAGCAGGGACGGACACCAGGTAGCAGCTAACGCGTTTCACGTCTAAGATCGATGCTTACTCATAGCTGAAGAAATGGATATCGATCCAGCTCCTAAATAGTGGTCACTACCGCCCATTCATAGCGGGTGCAGACTAATTAGTCCCATTAGATTGATTAAAGAAAGGGCTGACCAAAGAGCATTTCAGTAGCAGGTGCGATATCCATACCCACAAGAAACAATGTAACATCACATTTAAGTGGTACAAATACAGTATAAAAGAATCGGAGCATAATACAGTGTAATACAATGACGATGCAATGATAAAGAAATCCATGAAAAAATAAAAATAAATATAAATACATACAAACAAATATACAAATATATGAGAGGAGGGATTCATACAACGCAGAAAAAATGCACAAAAAAATGCACAACATGGCCACACAAACAGCAGGTAACAAGCGCAAAGCGCAATTTTAAGAATCAATGTAACAATGTAACAATGTAACAATCTCTAATATATGAGTAAGTATATAAATAAATGTGCATTGTAAGAAAACCTATTGCATTGTAATGGAGCCCCTCCCCCATGGATTCTAATAATAAGAACTTCACTAATAACGATGTTACGTCGGAACAGACCCCCGAACAATATTACTGCAAAAAGAACTTGATCAAGTGATGAAAACATGTACTAATTGAAATTTAAAACCCGGGGGTGTCCGGAGTGGTGTGTATTCAGACGGACTACTAAGAAGATAAAGAAAGAACGCATCACACACGACACAGGATGGAAGCATATCCGTCCATTAAACAACCCATGATAATGACAATACCAAGGGATCATCATAATAAAAAAAGGAAGAAGGGGAAAAAAACCCCAACCAAACATGAGTCACGTGTGATGCGAATATGGAACAGGAGGAGAGAGCCAGATTAATTATAAAAATGGGAAACATCCCACTCAAAGTTCATCCCAGAAGGCATCCGAGTGCCCAAATGATAGATCCAATGTACCTCTCTGTGACAAAGGATACCAAATCTGTCACCCCCTCTTTTGGGAGTAACCACTTTTTCTATACCCTGAATATTTAAACTGGAGGTACCTTGTCGTGACGTAGATTCCAGTGGCGAGCTACATTGGTAGCATGGTTATTATCTATGTCTCTAAGGTGGTCATACAGGCGGTCCCTGAGCCTACGGGTAGTACGTCCCACATATTGCATATTGCAAACTGTACATGTGATGACATATACCACAAATCTGGTATTGCAGTTAATGAAGGATAAAATATCAAAGGATCTACCCGAGGCTGCAGAGACCACCTGGTTCCCTCTCTTAATATATGGGCAGTAGTTACAGGTGTGGGATCCACATCTGTACATACCTTCAAAGCGTAGCCAATGCTGACCCGCTTGCTGACTAGAAAATAGACTAGGGGAAAGGCATCTGCCGATGGTGGGGGCCCTCCTAGAGACTGTCTTTATACCCCGTGAAAGAATGTCTGCATATGTCGAATCACTATACAGGATTGGTAGGTATTTCTTGACAATGTCACTAACTTGATGGAATTCTAGACTGAACGGAGTGGAAAAGATTCTAGACTGAACTCCATCAGAGAATCCCCTCAGAATGTCGAGATAGGGAAGCATTGCACAAGCTCCTGACACCGACGCCATGATTTTGAAACGGACTTTCCGTAAATTAGAGGCTCTGATGGCAAAGGAGATTCGGGCTTATTGGGACGTGAATACACTGTCTGATTATATATCTTTAGAGCGCATACCAAGGGGTTTGAGAATCAAGAAGTTTCCCACGTTTGAGTTATTTAATGATGATTTGAAAAGTCAATGGACTGCCACTCTATCTGCCTGCTCTATGAAATTGATGGCCCTTATTGTGTCTTCCAAACAAATGTAACTGGATCGTATACCAACGGAATTGACCTCCACTCAAAAAGATTTGTCCGCCATGAAAGAAGTTGTGGGCTTTATGGATTTGGACAGTAAATTGAATGCACATTTGAATAGAAATGTGATCGCCATTAAACAGGAGAAGATGTGTAGAGATCGCATTGATTATGAGTTTGACTTGGTATATGTTTGGAAAAAAATGTTCCGTAGGTTTGGCAGGCCATGCAGACACTCTTCCAAGAAAAGAGTGAGCTTCTCGGATCCTGAGAGTGAGCCTGCCAATGATACTTTTGCTGTGTCTGCTTCCCCCTCTGACTCCTCTCCTGAAGTCAATCGATCTGCTACTGATTGCATAGTGAGTGACCAGGGTTTAAACCAGGGTCCCCACGACACTTCAAAAAAGAAAAATTTCAGAAAAAAGAAGTCAGGAAAGCAAGGAGGGGGGGCAAGAGACAGAGGAGGAAGTCGGGGAGGCCATTATCAGCTCCAGGAACGACTCATAGTGTGGTTAATTTGTCACATCGCTCACTTTCAGAGTCTGATTTGCAGTTGCTTTCGAAAGGTTTACATTTTTGTCCTATTACACATTTTGATTTGTTTTCCACATTGCTAGACGTTAATAAATTTGTACGCTCTCTCACATTGAGGAAACACTTCTATAAAGAGGACATAAGTGACACTGATGTGACCTCTGTCAGGGAGATTTCTGATGACCCTCCACCCCCCCCCCCCCTTAACGTTTCCTGAGTTATGTGCGGTTAGTGATTTGCAAGATCTCGCGAGAGAATCTGTTTCCACACATCTTTCTCGAGATTTGATATCGCATCGCACGCGCATTCCCTTCAAAATTAAATCGGATTTTTATCCTATAGAATCTAGGGGTAAAGCCATGGACGTTTATCAGAAATCAGTAGAACAATAGCTCACTAGATTGGCTAAAAACGCATATAAGAAATCCACATCTAATAATTTAACACAAGAAGAGAAATCATACCTTAAAACCTTAAGCAGTGATCCAAGCATAGTCATTAGAAGTGCTGACAAGGGGGGTGCTGTGGTAGTAATGAATGCCAGTGACTACAGACAGGAAGCCATCAGACAGTTGTCTGATGACTCCACGTATGTTAAACTTAAAGGAGACCCCACAGTCGCTTATAAGTCGCAATTGTCTGATTTATTAGACAGAGCTGTAGCCATAGGGGTTTTCTCTCAACAGGAACGAGATATGTTTATCCCTGAATTCCCAGTAGTCCCCATTTTCCACCACCTCCCTAAACTACACAAGGTACTCACCCCTTTAACTGGACCTCCCATTGTAGCTGGCATTGGATCCCTTAATGAGAGACTCGGACATCGGATAGACCAGCAGCTACAACCTTTGGTGGTGGGTCTTCCGAGCTATCTCAGAGATACTAAACAGCTACTTGCTAGGTTGGATCACTTTTCATGGAAGAATGAGTATAGATGGTTTAGCTTTGATGTTTCTAGCCTATATTCCTGCATTCCCCATGCTCATGGTCTCAGAGCGGTATCCTTCTTTATGGAGGAATCAGGATCCTTTCCACCTGCCTTACAAGAATTCATCTTGATGAGTTTAGATTACTTGTTGACCCATAATTATTTCATGTTTGATGGGGACTACTACCTCCAGAAGTGAGGAGCCTCTATGGGAGCCCGGTTCTCCCCCTCCCTTGCCAACCTTTACATGGGGTGGTGGGAGAGGTTCTGCATTTTTGGAGGTGGTAGTCCTCGCAGGGGGGATACCATCCTTTACTTTCGATACATTGATGATCTGTTGTTTATAGCCAAAGATGATTACAGTTTAGAGGATTGGTTATTTTTTCTGAATGATAACGAATTGAATTTGAAATTCACTGGCAAGTCAGACCTGGAGTCTATTGAGTTTCTAGATGTCTTGCTATCTCACAATGGGGACAAAATAATAAGTAATCTTTATAGGAAGCCCTCTGCAGGTAATACACTGCTTAGGGCAGACTCCCACCATCCCAGACATGTAATTAGGGGTATACCTGTAGGCCAGTTTCTAAGAGCCAGGAGGATTTGTAGTCGTGATATAGACTTCTGTGAAGCGTCCAGCGATATGGCCCGTAGGTTTTATGACAGGGGTTATCCCAGGTCCATGATTTTAAGAGCTCAGTCTATAGCCGAGAAAACCCCGCGTGAAAGGCTTCTTGCAGATTCCCCCAAATTTTGTCCATGTGCCCAGTCCATCTCATCTATGGTTTCTGGTTCTGTGGTCTTTTCCACTCCGTTCAGTCTAGAATTTCATCAAGTTAGTGACATTGTCAAGAAATACCTACCAATCCTGTATAGTGACTCGACATATACAGACATTCTTTCACGGGGTATAAAGACAGTCTCTAGGAGGGCCCCCACCATCGGCAGACGCCTTTCCCCTAGTCTATTTTCTAGTCAGCAAGTGGGTCAGCATTGGCTACGCTTTGAAGGTATGTACAGATGTGGATCCCACACCTGTAACTACTGCCCATATATTAAGAGAGGGAACCAGGTGGTCTCTGCAGCCTCGGGTAGATCCTTTGATATTTTATCCTTCATTAACTGCAATACCAGATTTGTGGTAAATGTCATCACATGTACAGTTTGCAATATGCAATATGTGGGACGTACTACCCGTAGGCTCAGGGACCGCCTGTATGACCACCTTAGAGACATAGATAAGAACCATGCTACCAATGTAGCTCGCCACTGGAATCTACGTCACGACAAGGATACCTCCAGTTTAAATATTCAGGGTATTGAAAAAGTGGTTACTCCCAAAAGAGGGGGTGACAGATTTGGTATCCTTTGTCGCAGAGAGGTACATTGGATCTATCATTTGGGCACTCGGATGCCTTCTGGGATGAACTTTGAGTGGGATGTTTCCCATTTTTATAATTAATCTGGCTCTCTCCTCCCGTTCCATATTTGCATCACACGCGACTCATGTTTGGTTGGGGGTTTTTTTCCCCTTCTTCCTTTTTTTATTATGATGATCCCTTGGTATTGTCATTATCATGGGTTGTTTAATGGACGGATATGCTTCCATCCTTTGTCGTGTGTGATGCGTTCTTTCTTTATCTTCTTAGTAGTCCGTCTGAATACACACCACTCCGGACACCCCCGGGTTTTAAATTTCAATTAGTACATGTTTTCATCACTTGATCAAGTTCTTTTTGCAGTAATATTGTTCGGGGGTCTGTTCCGACGTAACATCGTTATTAGTGGAGTTCTTGTTATTAGAATCCATGGGGGAGGGGCTCCATTACAATGCAATAGGTTTTCTTACAGTGCACATTTATTTATATACTTACTCATATATTAGAGATTGTTACATAGTTACATTGATTCTTAAAATTGCGCTTTGCGCTTGTTACCTGCTGTTTGTGTGGCTATGTTGTGCATTTTTTTGTGCATTTTTTGTATGTATGTATTTATATTTATTTATTTTTTTTCATGGATTTCTTTATCATTGCATAGTCATTGTATTACACTGTATTATGCTCCGGTTCTTTTATACCTTATTTGTACCACTTAAATGTGATGTTACATTGTTTCCTGTGGGTATGGATATTGCACCTGCTACTGAAATGCTCTTTGGTCAGCCCTTTCTTTAATCAATCTAATGGGACTAATTAGTCTGCACCTGCTATGAATGGGCGGTAGTGACCACTATTTAGGAGCTGGATCGATATCCATTTCTTCAGCTATGAGTAAGCGTCAATCTTAGACGTGAAACGCGTTAGCTGCTACCTGGTGTCCCTGCTGGCATTTGACTGTACCTGTTTTTACCTGTTTTGTGCATTTTTACCAAAATAAATCAGCATTGATTGGAGTGCGGCTGTCTGAACTTTCTGTTCCTCCTGTATGTTCAGTCTGTTACTCTGCCTCTCAACCCCAATAACAGCCTCAGTCCCCTCTGGCACACCTGGCAATAGTGTGAGTGCAATGAGAAACGCACACTTTATTATAAAACACAGAAATTGTCTTTACTGTAGGATCTCTGTGGAATAACCATTGGCAATATGTTCAAGGAATACAATAGAAGAACATTAACTGAAGTTATGAGCAATATAGCTCAATAGTACATTTAGGTTCCTTTCAGGGGATTCAGACCCTTAGAATAACCGCAGAAGCAGAGCAAACCCTTTAATAACAATAAAGTCACAAAAATGGCAATCTGTACCAGATTGGTTACGTTTACTTAAGTTTGTCTCTCTCTATGTCAGGCCCAATAACAAATACTGTATTCACATCAACAGTCAATAACTTAACTTTCTAAATAGGCTGTCCCACACACCCACTGCATATACAGAGCCCTGGATATATGACTGTGAGGCTGTATGGTAATAGTAACTTCAGTCTTTTTGAAATTAAATATGTTTTGGCATCTTCAGCTAGCCACTCTTGTTGGTCCACTTAAATTGCTGGATAGTAGGCCCAAATAACATAACTGGCCCGGATCATTAAGTGAACAATGCAAGACCCTCAGCGGGGTGAATGGACAATGACCTCTGTATACAGTGTCTTTGGCCTTTATTGTGATCACTGTCTTCTGGATAGACTGACAACTAATGGCAAGTCCAGGCACTTAGTTATTGTAATCCACTGTGTGAGCTAGGTCTGTCTTTAACCACATCAGTACCGGTCACGAAAACCCCCTTCCTTTCCAGGCCATTTTTCTGCTTTCGGCGCTATCACACTTTGAATGACAATTACTCAGTCATGCAGCACTGTACCCATATGAAATGTGTGTCCTTTTTTTCACACAAATAAAGCTTTCTTTTGGGGGTATTTAATCACTAGGGGGGGTTTATTTTTTGTGATATAAATAAAAAAAGATTGAACATTTTGTGAAAAAATGCCCTTTTCTTTGTTTCTGTCATAAAATTTTGCAAATTAGTAATTTTTCTTTGTAAATTTTGGCCAAAATGTATACTGCTACCTATCTTTGGTAAAAATAACCCAAATAAATGTATATCTTTTGGTCCTTGTGTAAGTTATAGAGTGTACAAGCTATGGTGCCAATCATTGAAAATTGATTATACCTGATCACACCTGATATACTGATGGCCTATCTCATTTCTTGAGACCCTAACAAGCCAGGAAAGTACAAATACCCCCCAAATGACCCCTTTGTGGAAAGTAGACATTCCAATGTATTTAGTAAGAGCCATGGTGAATTTTTTGAAGTTGTAATTTTTTCTCACAATTCTTTGTAAAATGAAGATTTTTTTTTCTTTTTTGTTTTTTTTTTCACAAAATTGTCATTGTAACAGATTATTTCTCACACCCAGCATATGAATACCACAAATTACACCCCAAAACACATTCTGCTACTCCTCCTGAGTATGGCGATATCGCATGTCTGAGGCTTTTTCACAACCTGGCCACATACAGAGGCCCAACATGCATGGAGCGACTTCAGGTATTCTAGGGACATAAATTACACATCTAATGTCATGACGACCTATCACATTTTTGAAGGCCCTGGAGCACCAGGACAATGGAATTGCCCACAAAATGACCCCATTCTGGAAAGCAAACACCCCAACGAATAATCTTTGAGGCATAATGGGTCTTTTGAACGGTTAATTTTTTTCCAGTAGTTTTTGAAAAATGTGGGAAAAAAATGAAAACGCATTTTTTTTACACAAAGTTGACCATTTATAAGATATTTCCAACACATAGCATGTACATAGCAAATGACACCCCAAAATACATGTTGCTATTCCTCCTGAGTATGGCGATACCACATGTGTGAGACTTTTACATAGCCTGACCACATACAGAGGCTCAACACTGAACTAGCACCTTCAGGCGTTCTACAAGCATAAATTACACATCTCATTTCTCAACACCCTATTATACTTTTGAAGGTCCTGGAGCACCAGGACAATGGAATTGCCCACAAAATGACCCCATTTTGGAAAGCAAACACCCCAACATATAATCTATGAGGCATAATGAGTCTTTTGAACATGTAATTTTTTTCCAGTAGTTTTTGGAAAATGTGGGAAAAAAATGAAAATGCTTTTATTTTTACACAAAGTTGTCCATTCATATTATCTTTCCAACACATAGCATGTATGTAGCAAAAATGACACCCCAAAATACATTCTACTACTCCCCCCGAGTATGGCGATTTCACATGTGTGAGACTTTTACAGGTGATGTTTACTCATTTGTGTGACGGTCACTGACAGGTGATTGGTGATAGTCACTGATTGGTGACTGGCGGTGGTCACTGATGAGTGACTGGCAGTGGTCACTGATGGGTGATGGCTGCCTGGCGGTGGTCACTGATGGGTGACTGGTGTCTAGCGGTGGTCACTGATGGGTGAGGGTGTCTGGCGGTGGTCACTGATGGGTGATAGATGACTGGCAGTGGTCACTGATGGGTGACGGGGGACTGGCGGTGGTCACTGATAGGTGATGGGTGACTGGCGGTGGTCACTGATGGGTGATGGGTCTCTGGTGGTGGTCACTGATGGGTGATGGGTGTCTGGTGGGGGTCACTGATGGGTGACGGGTGACTGGTGGAGGTCACTGATGGGTGACTGGTGGTGCACACTGATGGGTGCCGGGTATCTGGTGGTGGTCACTGATGGGTGATGGGTGTCTAGTGGTGGTCATTGATGGGTGACGGGTGACTGGCGGAGGTCACTGATGGGTGACGTGTGACTGGCGGTGGTCACTGATGGGTCATGGGTGACTGGCAGTGGTCACTGATGGGTGCCGCGTGTCTGGCGGTGGTCACTAATGCGTGACGGGTGACTGTCGGTGGTCACTAATGGGTGACCGATAACAGGTGACTGGCGGTGGTCACAGATGCGTGACGGGTGACAGGTGACTGGCGGTGGTCACTGATGGGTAATGGGTGATTGGCGGTGGTCACTGATGGATGACGGGTGACTGGCGGTGGTCACTGATGGGTGATGGTTGACTGGCGGTGGTCACTGATGGGTGACTGGCGGTGGTCACTGATGGGTGATGGGTGACTGGCGGTGGTCACTGAGGGGTGACGGGCGGGGGTCAGTGATGGGTGACGGGTGCCTGACAGTGGTCAGTGATGGGTGACGGGTGACTGGCGGTGGTCACTGATGGGTGACATGCCACGGTCACTGACGGGTGACGGATGACAGGTGCACTTTATGATGGCAGTCTGATGACAGTTGCACTTTATGATGACAGGTACACTTTATGATGACAGGTACACTTTATGGGGGCATATGGGGTGACTGTTGGGTGACAAGTGCATTAGGGGGGCAGGGAGGATGTGACAGCTGTGTGTTTTTACTTAACTGAATCAGTAACTCACTGATCCCAGCTCTTCTCTCCTCACACTGGACACTGTATGAGGAGAGAAGAGCTGGTTACAGTGAGTTACCACTCTGTTTACATTGGATGTGATCGGCCGTGAAGTAGATCACAGCCGATCACAAGGTAACAGCCACCGGCCGGCGGCTGATACCAGTGTCGGTGACAGGCAGTGTTCCCAGGGAACACGCCGCCACCGACGCGCACGAGCAGCGTACTCCCGATCGCGCACACGCACCGTGCGAACGACGGACGTGCCATTTGTGATCGGCTGTGACGAATCACATGGTGAACAGCCATAACCAATGGCTGTTCACCCCTGTCGGTGACGCGGTGTGTCCTGGGGACACACCACCACCGACAGAGCCGGGATGCGCGTGCCCGATCGCGCGCAATCCCGGCTTAAAGGGACGGCGTCATATGACATCGTCCCAGAACAATAGCCGGCAAGTGGTTAAAGAAGGACTGTAGAGACAAATATGTACACAAATATATAGGCTTGTGCATGCTCACCACACCGATCTAATGACCACAGACCACGGTCCAGCTGCTCCAATGATGCTGACGGCACTGGAACTGATGACATCTGCTTGCTCTTGGGTAAACAGCCTACACTGCACTGCTTGCAGGCTCTATCCCTCTCTGGATCGATCAATGCGGCTGTCGCTGTGTCCGCTGCTGCTCTGGAATGGCTCAGATGTCTGTAAGCTTGCTCTGCAGATCACCCACCGGAACAATGTAGCACCGCAGCTGGCTGGTACACTGTAGAAATTCAGCTGGCTGGATCGCTGGAAGTAGGCCTCAGGCTGCAGCCCCGCTGTGAATGACACACAGGGTCCTTACTGATCGACCATGCCGTCCCAAGAGACTGAAGCAAAACTCCTCCCCTCACTTAAATAGGTTCTCCCACAAAGCATTGTTCCTCCCAAAAGCCTTCACTCCTGCACAGCACACTGGGAAATGGAGTCTTTCCATTGCAGAGTCCAAGGACATATTTCTTCTGTAGCACTACAAATCCCATCAGACACTGCTGTTCCCACAAATCCTTGCTGCTGCAGTAAAAGCCCCCCCTATATTTTCGCTAAAAATACACTGAAATCATTAATAGTGGATTCATACATGGCAAAATGTACACTATTCCTGCTAAATTCCTAGTAAATATAAACGTTAAAACTGTATTGAAAAATATGTAATAACAAATATTTGTACATTTTAAATTGCATCTTTTTGTGAAATGGTGAAAACTGAAGGTACACAAAACTGTAAATAAAAACAATTTACTCTAAAAATCCAGAGGTTGCCATTTTTCACTTACTGTACATCTTTTAGAATTTGAAAAGACTCCTCAAATTAGACATTTTCTGAAAGCACATGACCTGTAGAATAAAAAAAGTGCTACTGATTTCTCGGGCCCCTCAATAATTGCGCACATGTTCATATTATCGCTATTTTCACTAAACATACACTAACATCATTAATAGTACACAACATAACTTACAAAATTCCTGCTAAATTACTACTAAAGCATTATTTACATGTGGCATACTAAAGTGTACGCCCATGGAGGGCCATGTTTACCCACACAGGGATGCAGAAGTGTTCCGTGCATCCCCGTACAGGCAGTCCCATTTATGTCAATTGTGATGCAACGACTGTGCAGGCATAGCTGCTGTTCCCAATCTGAAATTCATGTGGGTGTGGGTACCCCGAACACAATCAGTGTGAGCTCAGGGATAACATGCATGCGGACCTACATGGCTGTTAAATTGGGAGCAATGGCTCTGTTCGTGCAGGTGCTACATCTCAAATTACATCTATGGGACTGCCTGCACAGAGATGCACGGAACACCTGTGCATCCCTGTAAAGGTATGCTGTGTATGCCCTGTGTGAACAAGGCCTTAGGCCCCTTTCCCACAAGCAGGCCGATTGGGTCTGCCTGCCCGTTTTTCAGGTGGGCACAATCGGACCACCCATTGTTCTCTTTGGAGAGGCTTATGTTTACACCCACCTGTATCCAATCAGGCCTGGTCTGCTAAAAACAGACACATAGGGATCCCATTCCTCACCCATCTAGCAGACCAGATCAGATGGTATCGGGTGGAAATGGACTGCAGTCCGTTTCCATCTGACCACCCCATAGAGAACAGCGGGCTGTGTCAGTGTCCACTCTGCATCAGAGGAGTGGACACAGACCTGTCATCCACCTGGGTCTTACCAGGAGCGGCCGGTCCATTAGGGGCACAGGGTTGACGCCCCCCCCCCCCGGAGGGAGCTGGACTCATATATGTTTGCATGAGTTTTTTTTTTTTCAAGCCACGTGATTAGAGGCTCTAATTGGCTCTAATTGGCTTGAAAAAGGTTGGGCTCTGGGCGCAGTGAACCCACCGACTTGTGACAATCGCAAAGTTCTGGTCCCATAGACTTTAACCAGTTCAGATCCGCACTATAGCCGAAAGACGGCTACAGTGCGGATCTGAATTTCTCGGCGGAGGTCCATGGACGTCTGCCCTTGTGCACACACCCGGCGCACACTCATAGGTGCTCGATGTCCGCTCGTGACCCGCGATTGCCTGTCAGAGCTGCAGAACAGGTAACCGCCGATGTAAACACGGCAGTTCCCCATTCTGTGAAGGGGACATGACAGATCTACTGATCCCTGTCACTGGGATCAGTTAGATCTGTTATGTGCCTGCCAGCCCTGCCCCCACACAGTTAGATCACTTACAGGGAACACAGTTAACCCCTTCACTGCCCCCTTAGTGTTAACCCCTTCCCTGCCAATGACATTTATACAGTAATCAGTGGATATTTAAATTTCTGATCGCTGTATAAATGTCATTGGTCCCAAAAAGTGTAAAAATCGCAGATCGCCGCCATTACCAGTATAAAAAAAAATAATAATAAAAAGGCCATAAATCAATTTCCATAGTTTGTAGACGCAATAACTTTTGCACAAACAAATCAAGATACGCCGATTGCGATTTTCTTTTAACAAAAATATGTAGAAGAATATATATCGGCAAAACCCTATGAATAATTATTTTTTTTTTTTTTGGATTTGTATTATAGCAAAAAGTAAAAAATATTGTTCTTTTTTCAAAATCATCGCTCTTTGTTTATAGCACAAAAAAAAAAAAAGAGGTGATCAAATACCCCCAAAAGAAAGCTCTATTTGTGGGAAAAAAATGATAAACATTTTGTTTGGTTACAATGTCACATGACCGCGCAATTGTCATTCAAAATGCGTCAGCCCTGAAAGCCTAAAATTGGTCTGGGCAGGAGGGGGGTTTAAGTGCCCAGTAAGCAAGTGGTAAATAGGGTTCACCATTTGAGTCAGAACTTTTTCTCTATTCGCGAGTTCTGGTGTGAACCGAACAGGGAGGTGTTCGGCCCATCTCTAATAAATATATGTATGTTGGCTTATGTTTGTATATACCAATAAACCGAGATCACAATGCTTGGTATTTACTCAACTACATTTGCCGATTTGACATCTCCCTCTACATTTTGTTTTACTATGATCTAACACAGGAGGGTTGATTTACTAAAGGCAAATATACTGTGCACTGCAAGTACACCCACAAGTGCACTTCAAGTGCACTGCAAGGGGAAGCTCTGAAATGAGAGAAAGCTCTGCTGATTTCTCATCCAATCATGTGCAAGCAAAAATGCTGTTTTTTATTTTTCTTGCATGTTCCCCTCAGATCTAGAGCAACTACACGTGCAGTGTACAGACTATTGGACTTTAGTAAATCAACCCCATTGTATCTTTTTTTTTCACATCTGGTTTATATCGATGTATTTTTGTCTTTCTTTATCTGTATGTATATTCTATATCACACAGATAATGTTGTTATTTAGGATTTTTAAATGTGAGTCTTATTGTTATAGCATATGCATAGACTGGATGCTGCTGAACATACAATTTAGAATGATGGAGCATTTAAATGGTAGAGACTCTGTCCAGATTGGGTTTACTTCCTCAATATAACCCTGTAAAGTAGAAGCTGTAAAGCATCGCATAGTAGCCCATTACTTACGTGGAAATGAAGCCTGAGGCATCCAGCGATGTCCCCGATCCAGGCCGCATCCATCTTCTGCCCCTCTTCCTTCCGGGGCCGCGACTCCTGCTCTGCGACTGGCAGGAGTCGCGTGACATCACTCCCGCGCATGCACGCGGGAGCCGCCAGTCACGGCACAGGGTCAGTGGAGAAACGGCACGGAGGCCATTTCTTCACTGCGCATGTGCCAACATGACGTCGGCACATGCAAAACACTAATACATATAAACACAGCGCTGTGTCAATGGCAACCTACTTCTATTGCCACTGTATATCTGTGTAAAAAATTAAACAATATATATATAACTGAATACATATATATATAAGAAGCTGCCGCTTTAAAAATCATAAATAATCTCAAAACTCACTATACTCAAACATAGTAAAAGCAGCGCTAAAATTCAAACATAACACATCCAGTATACAAACACTTATATGTAAAGTGCTAGTGCAAACTGTAACTAAAGTAAAACAATGCCAGTGCTAATTAGCAATATCCTAAAGTGCCAGTGTCCATTAATTGTGCAATTGTGTAAACATAAGAGTTAGGTGTCCCAACGGAAAGTGTCCAAAATATTGATCCTTCTCCCGAAAGTGCAAAGGAAAAGCTCTTAGGTTCAATCCTCCACCACCACTCAAAAGAATCCCCATGCAGGTGATCACGCTGGAGGCTTACCAGATGGTTGTATAACAAACGCCTGTTAATCAATCAGCCTCATCCTAGGCTTATCACAGCTTATGATCCACTCCTTCCAGGGTCACTCGGTATAGGTGTTAAATAGAAAAAAGATTCCTCATAGTGTATCTCTTTTAACCATTTATTCAACACAAACACCAGAATATGCTTACATCAAGTTTAAAAAATCACACTGTACAAGATCCAATCTCCTCTACCGTTTGCTGGTCCTCGTCTCTCTCTCCCTCCCAACGAGCGTCCCAGCTGCTGGTATAACTGTTGTGTGTCTCTTCGGGCCGCCGTGTAGCCACGCCCCTGACGCGTTTCGTCACTTCCGACTTGTTCACAGGGTTGGCTACACGGTGGTCCGAACCCTCTTAAATAGCGGCAATTTTACTGCCCCCAGGTGGCGCTCATACCGGGAGCTGTGCTCTCCTATACCTATGTGAGGCCAAACCCCTGTATAGCTCAGGGATGTCCCCTCTCCTCTCAGTAGTGCTCAAATTGGAGAAATCGGAACTGCACAGCACCCGACAAGCCGTCCTTTTGAAAACAAATAGGGGCACCATTCGCCACTTAATTCCTCGCGGGCCTTGCTCCATTCATATTGACAATTCTATGTCTTAATCTCTAAGGGGGTAAGGAGATATTATCACTTTCTCACTTTATCAACATGCCCCCATGCAATTCAAGTGTGTATCGGTATTTGGCATTTATACCACAGTTACACTGAATAGCCCTAATTTAGGATCCCTCTCAGAAAAAACAATAACTTGGTGCCAAGACAGAGCCAAGTCCAAAGGAATCCCAGTGTATATCGGTATTGAGTATTTATGCCAAAGTTACACTGAATAGCCTTAGCTTAGGATCTCTCCCAAAAATTTTTTTTTTTTTTTTTTTTTTTTTTTTTTTTTTATATAGTGCTAAAACAGAGCAAAGTCCGAAAGAATCCTAAATCAATGTTGTTTATACATCCACATATCGGTATAATAACATAACAATTTGCATGATAGTTAAAACCTACAATTTTAACCTGCATTAAGAAGGCCAAAAATTATTTTGGGCATCAAAAAGGCTGAAAAATAGTTTATGAACACGCTAAATAGTAAATAAATTAAAATTAGTACTTATTAAGTTTGACAGTATCTATAGATAGTATTACAATAAAATATATAAAATATATATTGGGGTGATAAAATGAGCTTAAAATGGAGTATATCACATATAAAATATAGAATATAAAATGTAAAATATCTGTTTTAATTTATCCGGTTGGGTATGCCATCATTATTTAAGATTAAAATTAAAATTAAAATAGATCGCACATAAAATTGAAGTAAAAATGACCGCGCATATAATTACGCATTATTAATGAAGCAGTTTATGTCTAGTTCAATATTAAGTCCTGTCGGATTAAAAGTGCCTAATCTGTGTATCCATCGGGTTTCCATTTTGGATATCTTCCTCACTTTGTTGGATCCTCTCCAGTTGGGGATGAGTTTTTCTACACCCCAAAATTGCATATTCGAGGGGTCCCTTTTATGGATATCCCTAAAGTGAGCCGACACACTGTGGTCTTTAAATCCCTTAATTATATTTGTTACATGCTCACCTATCCTTACTTTAAGGGGTCTTTTAGTTCTCCCCACATACATGAGGTTACATGTGCATTTCAGGACATATACGACATGTGTGGTATCGCATGTAATAAACTGTTCTATTTCGTATGTTTGTCCCGTGCTAGCAGACTCAAAGTCGGTTCTCATCCTGATGTCGTTACTGGCTAAATGACAAGCTCTGCATTTACCACAAGCCCTGAACCCCTTTCTCTCCGGCCATAATTGCAATAATCTTGTGTCCGTGGGGGGATCTAGGATTTTCTTTACAATTTTATCTCCGAAACTCTGGGCTTTTCTATATACAAATAACGGTTTGTTCGGTAGAACCGGTCCTAGGGTCCTGTCCAACTTTAAGAGGTGCCAGTGTCGCGAAAAAATATCTTCTACTTCCCTGCACTGTTCGTGGTACTCTGTAATCAGATTCCATTCGCGTCCTTTGTTTATCTGGCTTTGTCCTGTTTCACTCTTTAAAAGATCACTCCTGGGTTTTTCTAGTATCCTCAATCTCTCTTTCTCTAGATTCTGAGGGTCGTATCCCTTTTGGAGGAACTTATTTTTAATTGCCTCAGACTGTTCCATATAATGTTGGTCTGTGGTGCAGTTCCTGCGGATCCGGGTGAATTGTCCCCTAGGTATATTCTTGAGCCATACCGGATGGTGTCCACTCGTTATTGCTAGATAGCTGTTGCGATCTGTTACTTTAAAAAATGTCTTGGTGACTAAAATATCCTTGTCCTTAACCGCTTCCCGACCGCGCGCCGTCTTTTCACGGCGGCAGTCGGGGAGCTGGGCGCGAATCGACGTAAATAGGCGGCGATTCGCATTTTGCATTTCGCATTTTGCCCACCGCCGCACTCCTGAGGAGTGTGCCCGCGGCTCGGGCGGACCCGATGTCCGCCGGCGAGCCGCGATGAGCGGCAAAAGACAAAAGAACGGGGAACCGCCGATGTAAACACGGCGGTTCCCCGCCCTGTCAGTGGGGCATGAGAGATCTACTGATCCCTGTCACTGGGATCAGTTAGATCTCTCATGCCCATGTTAGCCCAACCCCCCCACAGTAAGAACACACCCAGGGAACACCGTTAACCCCTAGATCGCCCCCCAGGTTAACCCCTTCACTGCCAATGACATTTATACAGTAATCAGTGGACATTTAAATTTCTGATCGCTGAATAAATGTCATTGGTCCCAAAAAAGTGTCAAAATGGTCCGACATGTCCCCCCCAATATCGCATTACCGCTAAAAATCGCAGATCGCCGCCATTACTAGTAAAAAAAAATAAATAAATAAAAACCCCAGAAATGAATTCTCACCATCCGTAAACGCGGCCACTTTTGCGCAAACCAATCAATAAACGCCGATTGCAATTTTTTTTATCGCAAATATGAGGAATTATATAAATCGGCCAAAAACGGTGAAAAAAAATGTTTTTTTATATTTTTTTTTGGATTTGAATTTTAGCAAAAAGTAAGAAATTTGGGTTTTTTTGCAAAATGGTCGCTCTTCTTTTGTTTATAGCGGCGATAAGAAATGACGCAGAGGCGATCAAATACCACCAAAAGAAAGCTCTATTTGTGGGGAAAAAAGGACGCAAATTTTGTTTGGGTACAACATCGCACGACCACGCAATTGTCAGTCAAAGCGACGCAGCGCCGAATCGCAAAAAGTGCTCTGGTCCTAAAGCTGCAAAACCTTCCGGGGCTGAAGTGGTTAAAAATGGTTAAATCTAAAAAGTTAATTTCTTTCTGACTGAAGTTGTAATCCAACCGGATATTATTGGTATTGGTATTTAATTCTCTAAAGAATTCCTCCAATTTCTCCTCAGAGCCTTCCCAGATGAAAAACAGGTCATCTATAAATCTGCGATAAAATCGCAACTCTGGTTTTTTATCTTTAAATACAAATCTATCCTCCTGTATTTAAAGATAAAAAACCAGAGTTGCGATTTTATCGCAGATTTATAGATGACCTGTTTTTCATCTGGGAAGGCTCTGAGGAGAAATTGGAGGAATTCTTTAGAGAATTAAATACCAATACCAATAATATCCGGTTGGATTACAACTTCAGTCAGAAAGAAATTAACTTTTTAGATTTAACCATTTTTAAGGACAAGGATATTTTAGTCACCAAGACATTTTTTAAAGTAACAGATCGCAACAGCTATCTAGCAATAACGAGTGGACACCATCCGGTATGGCTCAAGAATTTACCTAGGGGACAATTCACCCGGATCCGCAGGAACTGCACCACAGACCAACATTATATGGAACAGTCTGAGGCAATTAAAAATAAGTTCCTCCAAAAGGGATACGACCCTCAGAATCTAGAGAAAGAGAGATTGAGGATACTAGAAAAACCCAGGAGTGATCTTTTAAAGAGTGAAACAGGACAAAGCCAGATAAACAAAGGACGCGAATGGAATCTGATTACAGAGTACCACGAACAGTACAGGGAAGTAGAAGATATTTTTTCGCGACACTGGCACCTCTTAAAGTTGGACAGGACCCTAGGACCGGTTCTACCGAACAAACCGGGATTTGTATATAGAAAAGCCCAGAGTTTCGGAGATAAAATTGTAAAGAAAATCCTAGATCCCCCCACGGACACAAGATTATTGCAATTATGGCCGGAGAGAAAGGGGTTCAGGGCTTGTGGTAAATGCAGAGCTTGTCATTTAGCCAGTAACGACATCAGGATGAGAACCGACTTTGAGTCTGCTAGCACGGGACAAACATACGAAATAGAACAGTTTATTACATGCGATACCACACATGTCGTATATGTCCTGAAATGCACATGTAACCTCATGTATGTGGGGAGAACTAAAAGACCCCTTAAAGTAAGGATAGGTGAGCATGTAACAAATATAATTAAGGGATTTAAAGACCACAGTGTGTCGGCTCACTTTAGGGATATCCATAAAAGGGACCCCTTGAATATGCAATTTTGGGGTGTAGAAAAACTCATCCCCAACTGGAGAGGATCCAACAAAGTGAGGGAGATATCCAAAATGGAAACCCAATGGATACACAGATTAGGCACTTTTAATCCGACAGGACTTAATATTGAACTAGACATAAACTGCTTCATTAATAATGCGTAATTATATGCGCGGTCATTTTTACTTCAATTTTATGTGCGATCTATTTTAATTTTAATTTTAATCTTAAATAATGATGGCATACCCAACCGGATAAATTAAAACGGATATTTTACATTTTATATTCTATATTTTATATGTGATATACTCCATTTTAAGCTCATTTTATCACCCCAATATATATTTTATATATTTTATTGTAATACTATCTATAGATACTGTCAAACTTAATAAGTACTAATTTTAATTTATTTACTATTTAGCGTGTTCATAAACTATTTTTCAGCCTTTTTGATGCCCAAAATAATTTTTGGCCTTCTTAATGCAGGTTAAAATTGTAGGTTTTAACTATCATGCAAATTGTTATGTTATTATACCGATATGTGGATGTATAAACAACATTGATTTAGGATTCTTTCGGACTTTGCTCTGTTTTAGCACTATATAAAAAAAAAATAAATAAATAAAAAAAAATTTTTGGGAGAGATCCTAAGCTAAGGCTATTCAGTGTAACTTTGGCATAAATACTCAATACCGATATACACTGGGATTCCTTTGGACTTGGCTCTGTCTTGGCACCAAGTTATTGTTTTTTCTGAGAGGGATCCTAAATTAAGGCTACTCAGTGTAACTGTGGTATAAATGCCAAATACCGATACACACTTGAATTGCATGGGGGCATGTTGATAAAGTGAGAAAGTGATAATATCTCCTTACCCCCTTAGAGATTAAGACATAGAATTGTCAATATGAATGGAGCAAGGCCCGCGAGGAATTAAGTGGCGAATGGTGCCCCTATTTGTTTTCAAAAGGACGGCTTGTCGGGTGCTGTGCAGTTCCGATTTCTCCAATTTGAGCACTACTGAGAGGAGAGGGGACATCCCTGAGCTATACAGGGGTTTGGCCTCACATAGGTATAGGAGAGCACAGCTCCCGGTATGAGCGCCACCTGGGGGCAGTAAAATTGCCGCTATTTAAGAGGGTTCGGACCGCCGTGTAGCCAACCCTGTGAACAAGTCGGAAGTGACGAAATGCGTCAGGGGCGTGGCTACACGGCGGCCCGAAGAGACACACAACAGTTATACCAGCAGCTGGGACGCTCGTTGGGAGGGAGAGAGAGACGAGGACCAGCAAACGGTAGAGGAGATTGGATCTTGTACAGTGTGATTTTTTAAACTTGATGTAAGCATATTCTGGTGTTTGTGTTGAATAAATGGTTAAAAGAGATACACTATGAGGAATCTTTTTTCTATTTAACACCTATACCGAGTGACCCTGGAAGGAGTGGATCATAAGCTGTGATAAGCCTAGGATGAGGCTGATTGATTAATAGGCGTTTGTTATACAACCATCTGGTAAGCCTCCAGCGTGATCACCTGCATGGGGATTCTTTTGAGTGGTGGTGGAGGATTGAACCTAAGAGCTTTTCCTTTGCACTTTCGGGAGAAGGATTAATATTTTGGACACTTTCCGTTGGGACACCTAACTCTTATGTTTACACAATTGCACAATTAATGGACACTGGCACTTTAGGATATTGCTAATTAGCACATGCAAAACACTGCATATCTCCTGAACCGTACAGGTTTGGGAGATATGCAGTGCACCTACAGGTAAGCCTTATTCTAGGCTTAGCTGTGGGTTAAAGTGGTTGTCACAGGTTCACAACCACTTTAAGCATCTGTTGGCATGAAATATGTCAACACTTGCTCTTCACCCTGTGCTTTTTTGTTTGAACTTTTTGATTTTGGAAATAACATTTATGTATCTTATCACTGTCGGTGTGCAGTCCTCCAATGTCTATATTTGATGCTTCACCACATGAGCTGGACCAGCACCTGATTCATCTGGGGATAACTAATTGAAGCTGTACTGGTATTGGTTTATACAGTGAAAGGTCTCATTCACATATTTGCATTTTAACATGGCACATCAGAACACAATTTTCTTCTTTTACTTAGAGGCCTACCTGAATACAGTTGGGCTGATTTAATAAAGGAGTTGTGAATCTTCACAAAATAAATTATGTGAATAATTACCTAATATACCCAATTATGTGCAGATGAATTTGTTTTTATGTGATTGGATAATTAACCACTTCAGCCCCGGAAGGATTTCCAGCTTTAGGACCGGAGCCCTTTTTGCGATTCGGCGCTGCGTCGCTTTAACTGACAATTGCGCGGTCGTGCGATGTTGTACCCAAACGAAATTTGCGTCCTTTTTTTCCCACAAATAGAGCTTTCTTTTGGTGGTATTTGATCACCTCTGCATCATTTCTGATCGCCGCTATAAACAAAAGAAGAGCAACAATTTTGCAAAAAAAAACCGAATTTCTTACTTTTTCCTAAAATACAAATCCAAAAAAAAAATATAAAAAAACATTTTTTTTCACCGTTTTTGGCCGATTTATATTCTTCCTCATATTTGCGATAAAAAAAATCGCAATCGGCGTTTATTGATTGGTTTGCGCAAAAGTGGTCGCGTTTACGGATGATGAGAATTCATTTTTGGGGTTTTTATTTTTTTTTTATTTTTTACTAATAATGGCGGCGATCTGTGATTTTTTGCGGTACTGCGATATTTCAGCGGACATGTCCAACCATTTTGACATTTTTTTGGGACCATTGGCATTTATACAGCGATCAGTGCTATAAAAATGCACTGATTACTGTGTAAATGCCATTGGCAGTGAAGGGGTTAACCTGCAGGGGGCGCTCTAAGGGTTAACTATGTTCCCTGGGCGTGTTCTAACTGTATGGGGACTGCCCTAACAGGGGAAGGGAAGTGGTCACAGCCTTCACGTACAGGAAGGCTGTGATCACAGCCCTTCCCCCTCACACAGAGCGGAGGTCCGTGTTTACATACACGGACCTCCGCTCATTCACTCCGGGGGGGCCATCGCGGGTGGCCGGCGGCAATCGAAGCCGCCGCACCCGCTCCCTGGCCTCTGGCGGCGCGCGCACGCTCACTAAACTCGTTGCCGCAGCCGCCGTCGTATGACGGTGATTTGCGGGAACGAGCCACTTTGCCGCCGTCAGATGCCGATCGGCGGTCGGCAAGTTGTTAAATTGAATATTCACACAATTTATTGTGTGAAGATTCTGAATGCCTTTAGTAAATCGGCCTCCTTCTGTTGCTCTGCAGACACATGCAGCCCGGTTTATACTATAGGCTTAACACCCAGCTGCTGCACATATGAACCGATGGGCTCTGAAGGTATGTGGTGGGAGCATGGTAACTAGAGACTCCTAGCACACTGACCAAGCTGTCAGCTGATTGTTCTTGGTCTCTGTGGTAGGGAGCTAGCAGGAGGGGTTCCTGGTCATATGACCACTGTGAGAGCCAATCACAACAATCACGTGATTTGAATTTCACCTACTGGCATTAAGACCCACTTAAAGGGTCGCCAGGAAGCAGTGGAAAGGGGTTAAAGGACATTTAAACCCAAGAACAAAAATGTAATACATTTCTGCTTGCTTAGATGTGGTGGCTGCATTGGTTTACATTTTTTGTGAGCATTTTTAGCAAGAGCAGAAAATGCCTGTTAATTTTGCTAGGAATGCAGCATCCTTGTCACTTACAAGTGACACTCTAGTCCAAGTGAGTATAGCCTGCCTCTGACAGTCAGTGTGTTACAAGATTACTAGGTAAAAATAAAGGAAGAAAGCCTGAAAAAAGAAAACTAAAGGAACTATCTTGTCTCAGGAGAAGTAGGCTGCAATATGTAAAAAGTTTGTTTATCGAACCTTGTGAGGTTGACTTCAAAAGAACGTAGGTTTATTGTGAACCCCGTCACCTCGAGTTCTTTCACCTTCATGTAATCTTGCTCGTGGACCCCCCGTTCTACCCAGCACATACCTCTCCATCCATCTTCCGCTTCTGGGTTGATCTTAAACTTACTAGATTGCATCTCCTAGGGATTATTCCTTTCCTAAAGCTATGTCAACACTTCCATCAGAACTTTTTCATTACTTTCAAATTCAGCATTTCATATGGCTCTGAAATGAAGAATTTTAATTGATCAGGGGGTGTTTTTCCTTCCTGCTATTGCTACACAGAGGTGATTTCTTAGTTAGCGGCTGATAGAGAATGGTAGAGAATCCTTTCTTGTTCTATAATAGGAATAAGTTGGCTTGAGGCCCTGGGCCTCATTTCTACCTAAGTTAGTTCTTTTATTCACCGTAATCAGCACATTTTACTTTCATCTCTATGTCCTGCTCCAGTACTTCTCTGCACCATGTGGATATGGTTTGAGCTGTTCATGTTTATTTCTCAGCTTCTTTTAGCATGTTCAGATTACTGATTTTCTTCTTCTCATTACACGTAACTGACTTGTGTTCCAACATTATATTTAGCTTAAAGTATAAGTTCACCTTTTTTTTTTTTTTTTCTAAATTCCAGCTCCCCTATGTACCAATATACCATTAAAAATTGAAAAGACGTTTCCTCCATGGAATTACCATATAACCATGTATCCCCTCGACCTTAAATCTTTTTTTTTTTTTTTTCCACTTGAATATGAAATTCGATTTATATTACAACCTTGTGTTCAGTCAATGCACATTACTCTTCTTCTTTTAGTCATTAGACTTGTACGATTTTCTTCGACTCTTTATTTGTACTTGTCGAGTTTGGTATAGGTGTACCACGTCTCTTCATGACCTCGTCCTGTATCTCTACTTTCATTTTACACGACTAATGCCACTTATTTTCTTGATTGAATCCATCTTTACTCCGGGTCCCGGAGTTCGGTTGAATAAGGATAATATCTTGTTCTTTCCTAAGAGATGGTAAGAGATAGTCGGCGATTGATTCTTTAGTGGAGACACATCGTTATCGT
>BLSH010033227.1:145436-156292 GCA_018402905.1 Glandirana rugosa
AGACCAGTAGACTGTTCTTAACGTCCCTTATACACTTTCGGACGGGGTGGACACGGGCGTTGTTCCAGCTGTCTCGATTCCGTGCCCCCGAAGTCTTAGGTGAAAGATAGGGACTTGCGGGTACCAGTGTTGAGAGGTACCTGAAATATACCCCTTAGGTATCACCTCTTCCTAGACCCCCACAACCATCTAGTATTCGAATTATTACCGTACGTTACGGTTCGACGCCAAAGGTTTCCCATATAAAGTCCATGGAGAGTTGTGACCATGGGCGTTCAGGGATAGAAAGTGGATTCTGAAGCCCCCGTGCCTTAGCTCTGTCGACCTTGTTGCGGGCACAGGTGGGGCAGGCTTTCACATATTCCCTGCAATTCTTGTCAGATGACCAGAATGACCTTGAGAGCAAGTCTGCAGTCTTGCGACCACCAAAATGTCCTGCCAGTTTGTGGTCGTGGCACAGTTCCAGAACTGCCAGATGTTGCTCCTCAGGGACGAAAATCTTCGTACCGCACCACCACAGCCCGTCTTGAAGGGTCAGCCTGGGATCCGGTGAGGTAGGGGACCCAGCAACAGATCGCCTGATCCGAGATAGGAGATCCTCTTGGACCAACAGGAAATTCAGTGCAGGGAGGATTGTATCAGGTGGAGGGGAGTGCCCTGGTTCCAGGAACATCCGTGACAGGGCGTCAGGTTTCACATTTCTAGATCCAGACCTATAGGTGATATGAAGCTGGAAATGTGAGAAAAAGAGAGCCCATCAGGCCTGGTGGGGCTTGAGTCTCTTGGCATTTCGCAGGTACTCCAAGTTCTTGTGGTCAGTAAAATTTAGGACTGAATGCGAGGCTCCTTCCAACAGATACCGCCATTCCTGTAGAGCAGACTTTATGGCTTGGAGCTCCCTATCCCCCGCATCATAGTTTCTTTCAGGGGGTGTCAGCTTCTGGGAGTAGAAGGCATGTGGGTGCAGTGTGGCCTTAGGTCCCTGTCTTTGAGAGAGGACCGCTCCGACTGCCGTCTGAGAGGTGTCTACCTCCAGTATGTAGGGTAGAGCAGGGTCCGGGTGTTTCAGGACCGAAGCGTACGTGAAGAGCTCCTTGAGCTGCTGGAAGGCTACTTGGGCTTCCGATGTCCAACGGAAGCAAGAGTTCTGTTTTGTCAGTTGGGTGATGGGTGTGATCACAGCAGAGAACCCCTTAACGAACTTCCGATAAAAATTAGCGAAACCGACAAAAAGCTGCGCCGCTTTCTTGTCGGTTGGTGCCAGCCAGTTCACTATGGCGGAGACCTTCTGGGGGTCTATTGTGTGCCTGAGACTGAGAGGATGAACCTCAGGAAGGAGAAGCTGGAGCATTCGAATGCACACTTCTCAGCCTTTGCGTAGAGGCCATGCTGGCGAAAGCAGCTCAGCACGCTCTTGACATTGTTTCGGTGCTCCTCCAGGGAAGGGGAAAAGATGAGTATATCATCTAAGTACACCACCACAAACAGATTAAGGAAGTCCCGGAAGATATCGTTGACTAGATGTTGAAATGTGGCTGGTGCATTGCACAGTCCAAGGTATTCATAATGGCCGAACCAGGTTCGGAAGGCCGTTTTCCATTCATCCCCTTCCCTGATCCGTATGAGGTTATAGGCCCCTCGAAGGTCCAGTTTGGAGAAAACGATGGCAAAACCGAGCCTCTGAAATAACTCCGGGACTAACGGGAGAGGGTACCGGTTCTTGACCATGATTTTATTAAGGTCTCTGTAGTCAATACAGGGTCTCAGGGACTTATCTTTTTTTCACAAAGAATATCCCGGCCCCGGCAGGAGATGTGGAGGGCCGGATGAATCCCTTCTCCAGATTTTCATCCAGGTAGGATTTGAGAGCTGATAACTCCTTTTCTGAAAGCAGATAGATTCTGCCAAAGGTACCTCTGTGCCAGGGAGTAGCTCTATGGGCCAGTCATAGGGACGTTGTGGTGGCAGGGCATCCGCCCCTTTCTTGCTGAACACATCAAGGAAGTCATGGTATACTGAGGGAACAGCAAGGCGGACTTCCGAGTCTGGGTCGGAGTCCGGACAGGATGCAGCTAAGGAGGGTCCAGCGGGTGGTGGAAAGCAGTGATGCCGGCAGTAGGTTGAGTTGAACTGAACGTTGCCAGTGGACCCAGTTGATATGGGAGCAGTGTGCTCGAAGCCAGGGAAGCCCGAGGATGACCGGGAATAGAGGGGACGCAATGACATCCAATAACAAGAGCTCAGAGTGACCGTCTGATGTTCGGGTCAAGAGAGGGACAGTCTCGTGGGTCACGGACCCAGATTTGATGGGGGACCCGTCGCCAGGCGAAGAGACACCTGGCAAGCCTTGGGCCTGAGAGGTATTTGGTGCAGAGCTGCAAAATTCAGGTCCATGAAGCAGCAGCAGGCTCCAGAGTCTATAATGGCCAGGACTGGGATATCCCCACTGGGCAGCTGGCGAGCACCACATGTGTCTTGGGATCAGGCATGGATAGTATCTCCCCTTGGGTGAGCGGGGAACCCTTGCCCAGTTTGACAGGGCAGGTCCGCACAGAATGTCCAGAGCTATCCGCAGTACAGGCACAGGCCACAGGATAGAGGTCTCTGCCTTTCTTCGGGGGGAAGAGCCGGACGTCGTGGACCGACCGGCCGGGGTACTGGAGAGTGCTCGGAGGAGGAGGAGTACGTGGGGGTGACGAACTTCTCGGTGCAACTTTCCCGCAGGCGGCGGTCGATCTGGATGGCTAGATCGATCAGGGCGTCCAGGACCAGAGGTACGCCCACACGAGCCAACTTGTCTTTGAGTGGCTTGGACAGCCCCAGACGGAACTGTAACCGAAGGGCCGTGTCATTCCATGCGGTGTCCGCGCTCCGGCGCAGAAACTCCGATACATAGTCCTCCGCTGTATGGTGGCCCTGCTGGAGTGCATGGAGTGCAGCTTCTGCTGTGGCGGCTTGGTGCGGGTCCTCGTATAATTGGGCCATGGCCTGGAAGAACCATGTATGGTTTGTGGTTTCGGGAGCCTTTTGCTCCAGTAGCCAGTGAGCCCAGGCCTGGGGCCCATCCCGGGGGAGGGAGGTAACCAGTCCCACTTTAGTGTTCTCCTGAGAGAAGGTGCGGGGTTACAGTGCAAAGAAAAGTTCGCAGGATATGTGAAAAGCCTGAAATTTCTTACGATCCCCTGAAAACCATTCAGGTAAGGGCACCTCGGGCTCCATGGGTGCAGGGATGATGGTGTGCTGAGGGAGCTCCCGGATGTGGTCCTCCAGCCGGAGGTAGCCAGCTTGCATGTCTCTCAAAACTTGAGTAAGACTGGTCAAATGCTCACACAGTTCATTCGTAAGAGAGGTTCACTGCGCAGACTTGGTCATGGCTGTCTGACACTGTCACGTACCTGGTGGATGAGTATGACTTATGCAGTAGGCAACCTCCCTTATTACCCTGACTCAGGAACCCCTGGTAGAGTAGACAGGTAGCTCAGTAGTGCAGGATGGCACGAGGGTCAGACTGGGTCACTGGTGATGGTAGGAAGTCCGTTGGAGCACTCGTGCAACTGAAGCGTGATCGTACTGGTCGTGAACGGGCTGGCGGTGTGGTACAGAAGGAGCAGGCAGGAGAGTAGTCAGGTCCAGGCAGGGTCATTAACAGGCAGGCAGCAGAGGAACACTGGGATCAGGCATGAGAGTGGTCATAGGCAAGGAGATCAGATAAGGTCGGGACAGGCCAGGTCACAGGCACAGATAAACAGGTTACAGGTCTCACAGGAAACAACTCACACGCTGTAGATCAGACAGCACTTGCTTCTGGGTGCTTTCAGCCCAAATAGAGCCGTTTGGCGCCGTTTACGGCGCATGCGCGTGAACGTGCACAGGCGCGCACAAAAGCGTTAACAAATCCTTTAGCACAGGTTTTCTTCCAACACTGCCTCTCAATCTCAGAGGCTGCTGATCCAGGTACTTACACATAAGGTGCGTGCAGCATTCAGGTTACCTCCAGCAGAGAGTCCTGTGGATGCGTATTCCTCCCTTGGGTCATTAAAATACCACAAGGTGTGCAGGGATTCGCTTTGCACCCTCTCCTTGAGAGGGTGATATATGCTGACTGGGTGCACCCGGACAGATTGTTTGTTCCTTCAAATATATCCTATGCAGGAAAGCTTTTTGGAAGTTGGGAGTACCAGCTGTCCATGCAGCAGTCACATCCCTAAGTAAATCCCTGGCCTGCCCTGTTGATAATGCCCAGGTGTTAAGGACCCTTCAGATAAAAAGCTGGAGCTCTTATTAAAGGCTTCCTTTTCCTTGGCTGGGCATCGGAGCTTATTTTTTTTTACTGTTCTGAAGCAGAATAGAGGCCGCATTGGATGCATATGTGCTTTGCTCATCCTGCTTGTGCCTGGTTGCAGTTGAACAGGGGCATGCTTGCAAACTGGCTTAAACGCATGGTTGCTAAAAAAGCACGTCTGCCTAAATGAATGTTTGCAGGAGCATGTGTTTGCTTAAACGCTTGTTTGCTTAAAACACATTTGTTAAACATGGTTGTTAAAACGCATGTGGGCTAAAACACAGGGTTGCAAAGCAACACATGTCGCATAAGACTCGGGTCGCATACAGGCTCGTGTTGCATAAACTTGTGTCACATAGAGACTTGTGTCGCATGGAGACTTGTGTCACATGAAGACTTGTGCCCCATGGGGAGACTCAGGTCACGTGTGCCTGTGTCACATTGAGACTTGTGTCTGCATGGGCGCCTCTTTGCATAGGAAGGTGTTTGCATAGGTCGCATGATGCATAGCACACATGATTCAGAGACACCTGATGCCTATGAATGCATGTTGTGCATAAACAGATGCATGCTTACTTACATAAGCACGTTTTGCATAAACCTATGCCTGCTTGCTTATTGCTCAAACCTATTACGGTCCAAAGGCAAAACTGGGAGGTAATGCCTATTCTAGATCTCAAGGTCCTAAACCAATTTCTTGCGGTATGGCCGTTCCACATTGAGTCAATCCGCTCAATGATTGCTTCGCTCCAGGAAGATTTTTTGACATCAATAGACATCAAGGATGCATATTTGCCTGCGCCAATTTTGCTACCTCATCAGAGTTTTTTTTGCGTTTTTTGATAGAAGAATGACACTACCAGTTCTGGCTCTGCCATTCAGGATCGCCATAGCTCGCTGAATCTTCTTAAAGATTCTGGCTCCAGTGATGGGCCTTCCAGGGGGTCCTAATAACGGGATGCCTGGACAACCTCTTGCTCAGAGATCAGTCTCGGTGCAGACTCGGGCAGAATGTGACCCTAACAATCCTTGGAAGCAGGGGTTGGGTCATTTTATGTAGGGTATTCCTTACTAGACCCAGTTCAGTCTCTGGAATATCTAGGTCTATAGCTAGATACAGTCCAAGCAAGGATACTCTCACCGCTGAGAGGATCAGCAACCTCAAGGCTCTGGTAAGCCAGGTTAGAGCGATGAGACACTCTTCAGTTCTCCTCTGTGTGAGGCTGCTAGTGAAGATGGTAGCCTCTTTCGAGGCAGTTCCCTATGCACAGTGTCACTCCAGGGCGCTGCAGGGCAACATCTTGGCAGAGTGGAACAGACAATTGCAGACTTCGGATTCCTGCATATCCTTATCTCCCAGGGCTTGATGGAATCTCGCCTGGTGGTTAGTAAACCAGAATCTGTCTCAGGGCAGATCTTTTCTTCCTGTACCTTGGAAGATTGTGACCACAGATGCCAGTCATATAGGCTGGGTCATGGCCATGGGGGACTTCAAGGTCCAGGGGAGATGGTCCTTGGTGGAGCAGAGATTGCCCATAAACCTCCTAGAGCTACGAGCTATTCGGCTAGCTCTGAGGGATTGGACATCCAGGTTGCAGGGCTACCTGGTAAGGGTACAGGCCGACAAGACCATGGCAGTGGCAAGTTTGCAAGACTCTCTGTAGTTCACATCCCAGGCATGGGAAAATTAGAAGGTGGACTTCTCAGACGCCAACAGATACACCTGGGAGAGTGGTCACTGCAGCCCGAAGTGTTTTGGGAAATTTGCCTGCGCTGGGGGATGCCAGAGGTTGATCTACTGCCAACCCGATTCAACAACAAAGTTCAGCTGTTTGTGTCCCGCGTAGGGGATCCTTGGGCTATAGGAAGGAATAGGGGCTCTGGTGATTCCATGAGCCCAGTTCTCCTTGATTTATGCCTTTCCCCAATCTCTCTGCTACTGCATCCCTTGCACAAAATTTGGGAGGAGGAGGCGACAGTCTTTCTGGTGGTACCAGATTGGGCCAGGAGGCCTTGCTACCCAGAGATAATGAGGTTAATGGCGGATGGGCCTTGGCAGCTAACGGTCCGATCCGATCTACTCTCTCAGGGTCCTATATTCCAATTAACATGCGCTAAGCTGACGGCATGGTGATTGAAGCCCCGGTATTGAGAGATCCTGGGATTTTTGGACCCTGTGTTATCTACAATGGTAAATGCTAAAAAGCTAGTCACCAGGAAGATTTATCACAGGGTCTGGAAGGCTCACATTGCATGGTGTTAGGCCAGGAAAAGGTATCCGTAAGTATGTGATTGGTAATATGCTAGCCTTTCTTCAAGCAGGAGTAGACTTGAAGCTGGTTTTGACTTCAATCAAAGGACAGGGTTCTGCTTTGTCCATGTGTTTCATAAAACTTTGACTTCTCGCTCCTAGAGCAGGACCTTTCTTCAAGGGGTAACTCATCTGTTACCACCTGTTAGATTCCTCTGGTTTTGTCAAAGGACAAGTTTTTGCTTTGTCCATATATTTTCAGAGGCCTTGGCTTCTCACTCCTTGATCAAGACTTGCCTACAAGAGGTAACTCAGCTGTTACCTCCAGTTAGATTGCCTCCCTGTCCAGGGGATTTGAATTTGGTTTTGTCAGTGCTGCTGAAGCAGCCTTTTGAACCTATTAGGGAGATTCCCTTGGTCTTTTTGACTAGGACTAGGTCTCTTTGCCATCACCTCAGCCAGAGGGGTTTCAGAGTTGGCAGCTCTTTCTTGTAAAGAGCCAGACTTGAGATTGCACCAGGATAAGATGGTGTTGCGGCCTCTTCCATCCTTCCTACCGAAGGTAGTGTCGGCCTTTCATCTCAATGAAGATATTATGTTACCTTTTTTTCTCAGCCCTCCACACCGGAGGAGAGACCATTGCACTCTCTACATGTGGTGCGTGCTGTTAAGATCTATCTGAAGAGATCTGCAGACATCAGTAGGACTGATGCCTTTTTTTATTGCCTTAAGGCCCTAGGAAGGGTCGGACAGCATCCAAGGCAGCTGTTTTCACTGTGGATTAGCCATCTGATTACTCAAATTTATGGTTAAAGGGAGAAAGCTCTCTCATTCAGGGTGAGAGCTATTTCCACTAGGGACCTCCTCGGCTTCTGCCACCAGATGCCGGTGGCACAGATTATGAGGCTGCTACATGGTCCTCAGTACATACATTCATAAGATTCTATCAGGTGGATGTTAGAACAGCGGAGGATTACGTTTTTTGGCCACAGCATATTAAGGGCTGTGGTTTAATTGGAATTGTGTCTCCCTCCCCTCAGGCATTGCTCTTGGACGTCCCAGTAAGTATAGAATATATAGCCTGCTATGTGTCCCGTGATGTCCGAGAAAGAAAATTGGATTTTTTATACATACTTACCTGTAAAATCCATTTCTTTCAAAAGACATCATGGGACACAGTGGTCCCTCCCCTCTCTGTCTTTGTGGACTTCATGGCTTGCTACAAAACTGAAGTGCTCCCAGTGTGGGTGGGTTATATAGGAGGGGGGACTTCCTGTTTGTTTTTTATTGATTACCAGTGTCCATTCACCTATAGGTGGCGTATAACCCAGTATGTATAGAATATATAGCCTGCTCTGTGTCCCGTGATGTCCTTCAAAAGAATTGGATTTTACAGATAAGTATGTATAAAAAAATCCAATTTTTCAACAGGACCCAGTGCAAGGATGGGCTCATTTAACCACCACTTCAATACCAAGGACGTCATATGATGTCCTTGACTTTGAGTGGCGATATCTGAATGGTGCCTTCAGCTACAGGCACCATTCAGATACCGTTTTTTAGAGCTTGGATTTTGTGTGAGATAAAAGTGGTCTTAGTGGTGGATTCGCCGCGAGACCACTCTTATTGGTGGCGGGAGAGGCGCCCCCTCCTCCCACCACTTTCCCATCATCTCCGCCAATTACCGGACCGTCAGCAGCGGTGGAGATGATCGGGTCCGTTCCCCCCTGCGGAAGATGCCGCCCACTCGGCTCCATAACATTGCAGGCCGGAAGCGACGCCACAAGTCACTTCCGCCCAATGCTATTAAAGGGGACATTTTTTTTTTTAACTGTCTTTTTTTTTTACATTTAACTGTAAATATGAGATCTGAGGTCTTTTTGACCCCAGATCTCATATTTAAGTGCTCCTGGCATGCTTTTTTCTATTACAAGGAATGTTTACATTTCTTGTAATAGGAATAAAAGTGATCACATTTTTTTTTAAAAGAATGGTGTAAGATTAAAAAATAAAAAGTAAAATAAATAAGAAAAAAAAAATTTAAAGCGCCCCGTCCCCGCGAAGTCGTGCTCAGAAGCGAACGCATACGTAAGTCCCACCTGTATATGATGATGTTCAAACCACAAATGTGAGGTATCGCCATGATCGTTAGAGCGAGTGCAATCATTTTAGCCCTAGATCTCCTCTGTACCTCAAAACTAGTAACCTGTAGAAATTTTTCGCCATTCTGCGAGCAGGCACAATTTCAAAGCATGACATGTTGGATATCAATTTACTCGATGTAACATTATCTTTCACAATATGGAAAAAAAATGGCTAACTGTACTGTTGTCTTATTTTTTCACTCAAAAAAGTGAATTTTTTTAAAAAAATCGCGATTGTAAGACCGCTGCGCAAATACGGTGCGACAAGTTTTGGAACAACCGCCATTTTATTCTCTAGGATGTTAGAAACAAATAAAAATATAATGGTTGGGGGGTTTAAGTAATTTTATAGAAAAAAAAAATTTTCATCTTCTGAATGACTGCATTTTTTACAGCCCTTTTCTATGGAAACACTGCATCACACTGGTGGGGGGCTAGCATTTGACTCCTCAGCGACAGTACTGGCCACCAAACATAACAGGGAAAATCATTTTTACTAGATGTGATGCAAAGCATCCAGGTTAATGATGGGGGTGTGGTAAAAATGTGACTCAGCCACCTATGGTTACTGTTCACTCAACCCCGCAAGAGTAATCTAGAGTGGGTGACTGGGGACAATAATCTAGAGTGAGCGACTGGGGACAAAGAGAAGGCAAACTTATTAAATACTTTATTCAGCTCTATGTATACAAAGGAGCATGGGGTAGCTCATTTCCATAATGGGGGTCGTAGTGACACAGCGCCAAATGATACACAATGGCTCAAAAGTGAAATGGTCCAGAAGTATTTAGAAAGAATAAAGGCAGAAAAAGCACTTGGACCAGAGGGCATCCACCCACAGATCCTAAAAGAATTGAGCTCTGTCATTTCAAAGCCATTGTATCTAATTTTTAGGGACTCCTTAATGACTGGAATAGTACCACTGGATTGGCGTAGGGCCAATGTGGTGCCCATATTTAAAAAGTCTTTACCAAGTAACTATAGATCTGTTAGTTTAACTTCTATAGTGTGGAAGATACTGGAGAGTTTAATAAAAAGACCATATAGATGAGTTCTTGTTGGAAAAAAATGTTTTAAACAATAGACAGCATGGATTTATGAAATACAAAAGTTGTCAAACAAACCTGATTTCTTTTTATGAGGAGGTAAGTAAAACCTTGGACAGAGGGGTGGCTGTGGACGTGGAATTCTTGGATTTTGCAAAAGTGTTTAAGACAGTTACTCACAAATAGCTAATGTGTAAGGTAAAGTCTACAGGCTTGGAAAGATCAGTTTGTAAACAGATAGAAAACTGGCTAAAAGACCGAATTCAGAGAGTAGTGGTTAATGATTCTTACTCTGAATGGTCTAAAGTTATCAATGGTGTACCCCAAGGTTCTGTGTTGGGACCTTTATATTTCAATATATTTCTAAATGATATAGGGTCTGGGATTAAACGTACCATTTCAGTGTTTACAGATGACACCAAGCTATGCAGTGGAATAACGTTCTTACAGGATGTCTCCAACTTACAAGCCGATCTCAATGCACTGTTTAATTGGGCGATTATGTGGCAAATGAGCTTTAATGTTGATAAATGTAAAGTTATGCACTCGGGGGCTAAGAATATGCATGCATCATACATACTAGGGGGAGTACAACTGGGGGAATCCATAGTGGAGAAGGATCTGGGGGTTTTGGTAGATCATAAACTTAACAATGGCATGCAATGCCAAGCTGCGGTTTCCAAAGAGAGCAAAATCCTTTCTTGTATTAAGAGAGGTATGGACTCCAGCGAGAGAGACATCATTTTGCCCCTGTACAAATCATTAGTAAGACCTCATCTGGAATATGCAGTTCAGTTTTGGGCACCAGTTCTCAAAAAAGATATTGTGTAAACTGAAAAGGGATATGAAGGAGCTCAGCTATGAGGAAAGATTAGAGGAACTGAATTTATTCTCTCTTGAGAAGAGATTAAGGGGGGATATGATCAACATGTATAAATACATGAGTGGTCCATATAGTGAACTTGGTGTTGAGTTAATTACTGTAAGGTCATCACTAGAGTTGAGCGAACCTCTGGAAGTTCGGGTTCTGCTGGTCCGTCCGAACTTCGGGACAAAGTCCGGGTCCGGGGCCTGAAACAGGGCTTCAAGCCTGCCTGGTCGTCTTGGGCTTGAAGGTCTCCAAGCGAGTTGAG
>BLSH010033236.1:54594-99078 GCA_018402905.1 Glandirana rugosa
GTAAACCTAAACATCTAGATAGAAGACTCCCCACGTATCACCTTAATTTCAGCGGAGGTTCATATACATTCCTAAGGCCCTAAACTTATTGGGTCCTCATCTCAACTCGCTTGGGCCTGACATTTCAAGCCCAGGCATGGCTTGAAACCCCACAGGCCCTGGGCCTGGGCCTGAAAAGTTTTTTTCAGGCCCAAGCCCAGGCCACAAGACCATTAAAATTACTTTTTAGAATTTTTACGACATTTTTTCGGGTCCTTCCAGGATCTCCAGACGTTTTCCTTCCTTTTACACCCATTCCCACCCTGTTCACGGGATGTTTCTTTACCCCTGTCCCTTTATTGAAATTTATAAAAATTTTTTTATTTTTGTATTTTTACGTTTTTACCTCTAGTAGAAGTTTTACCCAGACTTTTCATAATTAATTGTAATCTCCGGTATCTTGAGACCCGAACCCGGACTTTTTTTGAAAAGTCCGGGTCCGGGTCCCGGACACCCCAAAGTTCGGTACGGACCCGAACTTTACAGTCCGGGTTCGCTCAACTCTACTCCTGGGTTATTCAAATCCCGGAATCCTTACATATACTTGGAGGCGACTTTAATTCCACTATGCACCCCTCAGAAGATAGATCTACAAATCCAAATGCCCCCCCCACCCAAGACTGACAGACTCCCACCCCCCTAGCTAACACCATGGGTAATATCCACATGACCGATGTCTGGCGCATGCTCCACCCTGTAGACAGGGAATACACTTTCTACTCCCCTCCCCACAAGTCATTTTTCCAGATTAGATTACATTTTTGCCTCCCCCACACTCCTACCTATGATTACCTCCGCCACAATACAAGACATGGCTATTTCAGATCATGCCCCTGTAACGGTCAAAATCGCAAATATTATCCATAGGGCCCCAGGTGCTCCCTGGAGATTCCCATCGTACCTAGCCCACAATGAGGACCTTAAAAATACTCTACAATAGGCCTGGACGGAGTACACGTCAGCCAACAAAGAATTCATCTCTAAACCCAACCTCTACTGGGAGGCAGGTAAGGCCTTCCTTAGAGGTCATATCATATCCTTCGCCACTAGATACAAAAAAAAAACATTGGCTAATATGCAGGCAGCTAGCAATGCACTAACTGAAGCACACAGACAGCTAAATAATTCTCGAACCCCTGATAACATCCGAGCCTGGCAGCATGCAAAACAAACATTCGACCACTGGTCTTTACAGCAGGAATCAGTGAATCATTTTCACACTAAACTTTTCTTTCATAAACACGGCAACAAAGCCGGAAAACTCCTGGCTCGAATGGCATCAGGTAAATTTACACCAACACATATACCAGCACTGAGAGACCCAAGGGGCACAGTGGCCACAGAACCATCTCAAATAGAAAACATCCTGACAAATTTTTACAAAGCCCTATATGCGGAAGACCGAATCAACGCTGAACGGGCAACAACCCTATTATCCACAGCCCGCCTTCCAACCATAACGCCCGCTCAACTAGAGACCCTAAATGTCCCTATCACTCTCCCTGAAGTCCAATCCACCATTAAATCATTATCAACAAACAAAGCCCCAGGCCCAGACGGTTTGTCATCTGACTTCTACAAACTGACTATGGACTTCACCCCAGAGACACTCTTACAAGTATACACTGCCATCTCGGAAGGTGGGCCATACTTACCGACAGGTCACTCGGCCTATATTAAACTTTTGGCAAAAAAAGACAAAGATCCGCTGTCCCCCGGCTCATATAGACCAATATCACTTATAAACGTAGACGCAAAAATACTCTCGAAGGTTATTGCCTCGCGTCTGGCCAACATACTCCCATCTATTATACACCCCGCACAATCCGGCTTTATCCAGGGCAAATCTGCCACCCTGAATATCAGGAATGTACTTCTAACCCTGGAACAAGCTAAACGGGCCCCTGATAAAGACTTTGCTATTATAACATTGGACGCCGAAAAGCGTTTGATAACATCAGCTTTGATTGGTTATTCAAAGTTCTGGCTGCGCTAGGCTTCAATGGCCCCTTCACTAATTTTGTTCATGAAATGTATGCCAAACCCACTTAGCGATTAGTCACCCCCAATTTCATATCACCAGAATTCCCGTTAGCCAAGGGAATGCGCCAGGGCTGCCCACTTTCACCTCTTCTTTTTAATCTGGCTATAGAACCCCTCTCACGGGTACTCAATTCACCTCAGGGGATTACTGGAGTAGCTATGGGCAAAGAAGTCTGTCGAACGGCCCTCTTCGCAGATGACATAGTACTATTCTCCTCTGATCCTCCCAAAGACTTTCAATATCTAAAACACATCCTACCCGTGTTCCGGGAATGCACAGGCATGAGAATCAATTTTGATAAAAGTGAGGTACTACCACTCAATTTACGCAAAGCGGAGTCCTGGAAATCTTCTTCCCCTTTCTTGATAGCACAGAAACAGATCAAATATCTGGGTATATGTATAGGACGCGACCCGTCTTCTTTATATTCCCTTAATTATCCACAACTTATATCGAGAATCACTAAAGACCTCGAGGCTTGGCGGCCTCTTCCCCTCTCGCTCTTCGGGAGATGCCATCTTATTAAAATGATCCCGTTTGCGAGACTACTATACCCACTCCAAACGCTACCTCTCCTCCTTAAACACAAGGATGTACAGACACTCCAATCGGCTTTTGCCTCTTTTATATGGAGGGGCAAGAGACCCAGAATCAATCTACGAAAATTAAACATGCCGAAGAGTGAAGGGGGAGCTGGTCTGCCCAACCTAAGACTTTATAACTTGGCCTGCCTCCTGAGGAATGGCCTGGACTGGATTGCAGGAAAATCCACCTACTCCAATTTTAATCTGGAGAGTGCAATTGTCTACCCTCATACACTGCCAGCTATTCTACACGCAAAGATAACATCACTCCCACCCTATATAAAACAAAATATAGTTCTCAGAGATACCATTCTGGCCTGGAGAGAAACGAGGAAAACCCTCCACCTCCCCCCTCGTTCTCACCCTTCCTACCCATAGCAGGCAACCCCATGTTCCCCCCTTCGATTGAGTCACAAGCATTCACTATCTGGGCCACCAAAGGACTGAGACAAGCCTCCCAAATGTTACACCCAGACCACAAAACCTTCAACATTCTTAGATCTTAAAGGAGAATTTACACTGTCACCAACACATTGCTTCCACTATCTGCAAGCCAAATCCTACATTAGATCCTGCATAGGCAATCTTCAAAACCCTTGCACCACTTCCTTTATTGATAACCTATTATTACAGGGCGTCTATTCCATTTCCCAAATATATAGACACTTGACCCAACACCAAATCAATAAATATGCTTCTCAACAATTCAACTCCTGGAAAACAGCACTAGACAATACACAAGCACCTGAACAAATCCTCTTGGGATACAAGAAGGTTTGTTCCCTAGTGACTTCAGAAACATGGAGGGAGACTCAATTTAAGCTGGCCCACAGAGCGTATATGCCCATGGTCTATTCCCCTGGGGAACCAAAACAGGGCAGTTGCCCCTGGTGTCACACCCAGAGGCCCACCCTACATCACCGACTTTGGATGTGCCCCTCCACCTCATGTTTCTGGGACAAAGTCTTGGCACTCATCAACAAAGTTGGTGGCGAAAGTATACCAAAAGACCCCATCATATGCCTCTTTAGCGGTAACCCTCAGAACACCTCAACTCACCCAGTGGCAACGTCATGTTCCCACTGGGCTCACTTGTGCCTCTTGGCGGCAAGACGTGCAATTATGCAGTCATGGATCCAGCAAACTCCTCCGGGTCTGGATCAGGTCAACAGTATCCTCATATCCCTGCTCTACCTAGAAAAACAAGACACTATAAATACGAACTTCACCCGTGTTAAGAAATTCTTTGCGCGATGGAGGAAATTTATAGAGTACTCTCATAACCCAGCAGAGATAAATGTCTTCATGCATCCCTTTAGACTTTCAGAATGGTACCTAAAAGCAGACCTATCTAACTCTTTAGGAAAACTCAAAATCCGAGACTTAAGCTCTAGTAAATACTCAACCCCAAACACTCCCTTGACGTTAAATCCCCCCAACCTTTTCTGAGACATCTTTTACACCCCAACCCAAGCCACTTTTGGAAACTATAGAGACATCCCCCCCCACAGATCTTAATTGACTTGGATACCTAAAATAACACCATCCTATAATGTTACTATTGTGTTCTCCATATCCCCTCATTTTTTGGTTGAATCACCAGATGTGCCATTGGTTCTACTATCGTGATGTATCTTGATGTTCCACATAAATGTTATTGATATCTGCCTTTAAGAAATATGATTATGCTTTGATGTACACCTTGAAAAATGTTCAATAAAATATGTTAAAAAAAAAAGCCCTATTTAGCTGTGTGCTTTAGGGTTTGTTTTCTCTATGCAAATGTAATTGTAAAGGATGTGGTACCAGTAAATCCATAAAGCACAGGAGTAGGCTGTGAGAAAGATAAGGGTATCAGTCAGGCATGGTATTTAAATACATTTTGAAAAACAAAATTGTTGACCTTTAGGCATATTAAATCTGCTGCTCCACGCCAAACAGAATTTTAAAAAATGGGTTTTTTTTACATGTTTCCCAAGACAGTGCCCTGACCTCATGCTATTTGTTTGGCAATCATTTGCATATGAAAATGGCCATTGCAGGGTTATACTTGCAGCAATAGCAGCATATATAGTTAACCACTTCCCGCCCATCCTAGAGACAAATGACGGCCAGGCCGTGGTTCCGTTATCCTGACTGGACATCCTAAGGAGGCATGCATTGCGGCAATCGGTGGTGCGGTGTGTCAGGCTGATCCACTGCATTTCCGATCTCGGTAAAGAGCTTCCATCAGAAGCTCTTTACCACGTGATCAGCCGTGACCAATCTCAGCTGATCACATTGTAAACAGGAAGAGCTGTTTATCGGCTTTTCCTCTACTCGCACATGCAGACGTGAGTAAAGGAGAGCCGATCGGCAGCTCTCCTGACAGGGGGGCCTGCGCTGAATGTTTATCAGCGCAGCTCCCCCTAGGATCGCCACCCAGGACCACCAGTGAGCCCACCAGGGAGAGCACCAGGGAGCCCACCCTAGACCACCAGGTAAGGGGCACAATGCCCAACATGGATGGCACTCAGTGCCAATTTCAGATGCCACCCAGGACCACCAGGGAATGACAATCTGTCAGTGCAATCTGTCATTGCCACCCACCAGTGCCCACCAGTGCCACTTATCAGTGCCCACCAGTGCCACCTATCAGTGACACACATCAGTGCCCATCAGTGCCGCTTATCAGTGCTGCATATCAGTTCCACCTATCAGCGCCCATCAGTGCTGCATATCAACACCACCTATCAATGGCCATCAGGGCTGCATATAAGTGCCTCATCATCAGTGCCCATCAGTGCCACCTCATCAGTGCCCATCAGTGATGGAGGAAATGTACTTATTTACCAAGTTTTGTGACAGAAACAGAGAAAAACTTTTTTTTTTCAAAAATGTTGGTTTTTTTTACTTGTAGCACAAAAAATAAAAACCGCAGAGGTGATCAAATACCATCAACAGCAAGCTCTATTTGTGGGAACAAAATGATAAAAATTTTGTTTGGGCACAGTGTAGCATGATCGTGCAATTGTCATTCAAAATGCGACAGCGCTGAAAGCTGAAAATTGGTCTGGGCGGGAAGTGTTTTAAGTTCCTGGTATTGAAGTGGTTAAAGAGGTTGTAATGGCAGAAGGATTTTTTTCTTAATGCATTCTGTGCATTAAGATAAAAAGCCTTCTGTGTGCAGCAGTCCCCCTCAGCCCCCCTAATACTTACCTTAGTTCCATCTCTATCCACCGATGTCCACGAGTCCCTCGGCCGTCTGGGACTCTCCCTCATGATTGGCTGAAACCCAGCTGCGGTGCCATTGGTTCCCGATACTGTCATCAAAGTCAGTTAGCCAATCAGTAGAGAGAGGGGGCGGGCTGAACTGAAGCTCCGTGTTTGAATGAACACATGGTGCTGCAGTTCAGCTCGGGTGCCCCCATAGCAAGCTGCTTACTGTGGGGGCACTTGACAGGAGGAAGGGGCCAGCAGCAGCTTAGAGGGACCCGAGAAGAGGAGGATCCAGGTCACTCTGTGCAAATCCACTGCACAGAGCAGGTAAGTATAACATGTTTGTTATTTAAAAAAAGACAAAAAAAAAGAGACTTTACAATCACTTTAAACTAATTTAACTAATTTAAGGCATTCCAGATTGGAGTTCCATGATTATTTACTATGTCAACAAAATAGACCTTTATCCTTTTCTTTCATTTTAACCACTTCCCGACTGCCTGCTGTGTTTTCACAGCGGCGGTCGGGTTGCTGTGCGCGAATCGCCGTAAAAAGACGGCGATCTGCGAACGGCCGCTGGGGGGGATTGTGCCCGCAGCTCGGGCGGACCCGATGTCCGCCGGCGAGCCGTGGTGAGTGGCCACAGGCAAAGAACGGGGAACCGCTGATGTAAACACGGCGGTTCCCCGTTCTGACAGTGCAGGCATGGGTGATCTACTGATCCCTGTCACTGATCAGTTAGATCTCTCATGCCCATGGTAGCCCAAACCCCCCACAGTAAGAACACACCCAGGGAACACAGTTAACCCCTAGCTCTCCCCCCAGGTTAACCCCTTCACTGCCAATGAAATTTTTACAGTAATCAGTGGACATTTAAATTTCTGATCACTGAATAAATGTCATTGGTCCCAAAAAAGTGTCAAAAATGTCCGACATGTCCGCTGCAATATCGCAGTACCGCTAAAAATCGCAGAGCGCCGCCATTACTAGTAAAAAATAAAAAATAAATAAAAACCCCAGAAATGAATTCTCATCATCCGTAATCGTGGCCACTTTTGCGCAAACCAATCAATAAACGCCAATTGTGATTTTTTTTTTTTTCATATCACAAATATGAGGAAGAATATAAATCGGCCAAAACCGGTGAAAAAAATGTTTTTTTGCATTTTTTTTTTTTGGATTTGAATTTTAGCAAAAAAGTAAGAAATGTGTTTTTTTTTGCAAAATGGTCGCTCTTCTTTTGTTTATAGCGGCGATCAGAAATGAAGCAGAGGTGATCAAATACCACCAAAAGAAATCTCTATTTGTGGGAAAAAAAGGACGCAAATTTTGTTTGGGTGCAATGTCGCACGACCGCGCAATTGTCAGTTAAAGCTACGCAGTGTCAAATCGCAAGAAGTGCTCTGGTCCTAAAGCTGGAAAACCTTCCGGTTGGTAAGTGGTTAAGTCAATAATTGGCTAATTGGTCTTTTTCATTGCCTAATCTGTGAAATGTTTGTAATGGTTCGACCTTGTGAAGAAGTATGTTATGTTTTTTCATCCTTGTTGATATGTTTTTTTTTCATCAAAGATTTTATTTGAAAAGAGCATAGTTTTTTTTTTAAAAAAATATTTGTAAAAGTATTTACCATACAGAAAGAAAAGAGAACTGCAAGCATATAACAGAACAGAGCAAATTGGCTTATAGCACGAGAACATACTGTACAGGTATGCTGTCATTGAATTTCCACATGCAGAGATATCTTACAAAGACCTCAATTATAACCAGAAGTTACAATATTTTTGTGTAAGGTGAAAATTACATGGTGAACATGAAGTTATTCACTAACATGGCTTGCACACACAACAGATTAACTCACTCCAAAGACCTATGCAATTTTGACCTCCAGCTCACAGATGCGTACTCCTCCAGAATCTGTTTCTCCCATACACCAATTAGCAAAGCCATCTATTCCAAATCTTTCTGAATTCTTGAGAGCTACCACTGTGGGCATAGGGTAAGCCTTCTAGAGACAGGATAGTGTTCACCTTTCTCTATCTAAAGTCATGTTGAGAGCAGTTGGGAAGATAGCAATGCTGTGCTATCATTTTTCTGGCCAGGTACAGGACTTTAGTTACTGCTATTTCCACGTGTTGGTCTTCAATTGGGAGTTCCGAAATGCCTAAGATTCACATTTTTGATTCAGGGGAAGATTGATGGTGAAATGCACAATTAATACTATCAGACACTCCCTGCCAGTAGCAGGCCAAATTAGGGCATTTCCGTAACATGTGTTCAGAAGTCTATCTAGGGAACAGTGGGAATTCCCTAGTGTTGTCCAATACACCTCATGTAGCAGGAATAGCTGGGTAAGTCTTAAGTGTGCCAGTGAAACATACAGTAACCATGACAAATGCCAGCTTTGTTCTACAGTGTTTCACAAAAGTGAGTACACCCCTCACATTTTTGTAAATATTTTATTATATCTTTTCATGTGACAACACTGAAGAAATTACACTTTGCTACAATGTAAAGTAGTGAGTGCACAGCTTGTATAAGAGTGTAAATTTGCTGTCCCTTCAAAATAACTCAACCCACAGCCATTAATGTCTAAACCATTGGCAACAAAAGTGAGTACATCCCTACGTGAAAACGTCCAAATTGGGCTCAAAGTGTCAATATTTTGTGTGGCCACCATTATGTTCCAGCACTGTCTTAACCCTCTTGGGGATGGAGTTCACCAGAGCTTTACAGGTTGCCACTGGAGTCCTCTTCCACTCCTCCTCCATGATGACATCTCAGAGCTGGTGGAGGTCCGCTCCTCCACTTTCCGTTTGAGGATGCCCCACAGATGCTCAATAGGGTTTAGGTCTGGAGACATGCTTGGCCAGTCCATCACCTTTACCCTCAGCTTCTTTAGCAAGGCTATTTTGTCAATCAGCTCATCCCCTGCAGTTATTGCCCTTTCGTATAATTTAACCCTCCCTCCTAGATTGTAAGCTCTAACGAGCAGGGCTCTCTGATTCCTCCTGTATTGAATTGTATTGTAATTGTACTGTCTGCCCTAATATTGTAAAGCGCTGCGCAAACTGTCGGCGCTATATAAATCCTGTATAATAATAATAATAAAAAGGCAGTGGTCACCTTGGAGGTGTGTTTGGGGTCGTTATCATGTTGGAATACTGTTCTGCGACCCAGTCTCTGAAGGGAGGGGATCATGCTCTGATTCAGTATGTCACAGTACATGTTGGCATTCATGGTTTCCTCAATGAACTGTAGCTCACCGGTGCCGGCAGCACTCATGCCGTCCCAGACCATGACACTCCCACCACCATGCTTGACTGTAGGCAAAACACACTTGTCTTTGTACTCCTCACCTGTTTGCCGCCACATATGCTTGACACCATCTAAGCCAAATAAGTTTATCTTGGTCTCATCAGACCACAGGACATGGTTCCAGTAATCCATGTCCTTAGTCTACTTGTCTTCAGCAAACTGTTTGTAGGCTTTCTTGTGCATCATCTTTAGAAGAGGCTTCCTTCTGGGAGAACCTCTGGATATGATGCTGAGCATGTGCACTCAACTTCTGTATTTGACCGTGACGAGGCCTGTTCTGAGTGGAACCTGTCCTGTTAATCCACTGTATGGTCTTGGCCACCATGCTGCAGCTCAGTTTCAGGGTCTTGGCAATCTTCTTATAGCCTAGGCCATCTTTATGTAGAGTAACAATTCTTTTTTCAGATCCTCAGAGTTCTTTGCCATGAGGTTCCATGTTGAACTTCCAGTGGCCAGTATGAGAGAGTGAGAGTGATAACACCAAATTTAACACACCTGCTCCCAATTCACACCTGAGACCTTGTAATACTAATGAGTCACATTATACCGGGGAGGGAAAATGGCTAATTGGGTCCAATTTGGACATTTTCACTTAGGGGTGTACTCACTTTTGTTGCCAGTGGTTTAGACATTAATGGCTGTGTGTTGAGTTATTTTGAGGGGACAGCAAATGTACACTGTTATACAAGCTGTACGCTCACTACTTTACATAGTAGCAAAGTGTATTTTCTTCAGTGTTGTCACATGAAAAGGTATAGTAAAATATTTATAAAAATGTGAGGGGTGTACTCACTTTTGTGAGATACTGTATATGCCGGATCCCTCTGTCAATCAGTTTTGTTAAATATTTATTATCCCGCAAAGGGGGATATTTATTGAAATCCTGATATTTAAGGATTGATGGTATAGTTGGGTGATGTTTGTGTTTAAGAAGAGCATAACTCCAAGCGTTGAAATGCCATCTTACGCTTGTTGGTAAGATAACTGAAGCACTCCATATAGCACAAAAAAATGAAAAAAATAAAAAGGAATGGTTCTTTCCACAAAGTCAGTTGCAAACAAGTAATAAAGATGACTCTAGCTTAAACTATGGATTGCTCTGGTAACAATTAATTGTTATTGAAATTATGAATGACAATGCTATTGTATTAGGCAAGCCAGGAATCTAAAATATCCAATTTGCAGCTGAAGCTACAATATGGGCATATGCAATTTGGCAGATTAATGTATCCCATAACCTCTCTCCTCTTTAGATGTTATCTTATGACTCCCTTTGAAACCATAACTGTTTATTCTCCTTGAGCTACAGGATCATAAATTACCCAGCATCGAAATATATTTATGGCACAAAATATTTCTGTTTTAACCTCCAGTGGTTTCTTTCCAAACACCGTTACTAGTTTGGATCTGTTTTCCCCAGAATAGAACACGTGTACACATCTGGAACAGGGAAAAGGCGATGTTTCGTTCTGTACTTCTATACCTTTTTTTTTTTTAATTGGTGTCAGTGGAGAGAAATTATAAGCTTGATGAGCCATTTGGTTTAATTCCTAGATAAATCTGCTAAACAGAGTATTCATCACTTTTGATCATAGAAGATGAGTTATCTACTTTGTGAAACATTCCTGATCACTGTTATATACTGTAATACTCACATAAAAGAATACAAAGTTTTAGAGGCACTCACCATCCTTCCAACGCGGTTATTGTGCAAGTTCATCAAGGCTCGAGCATCCCTTACTCTTCTTTCCTTGGCATCCACAAAGTCCTTGGCAAATTCAATTCCAAAATCGATGTTGTCACTACATCCTCCCCAGTCAAAGTCTCCTTTCTTGTCCTTGGATCGCCCCCGCTTTTTTGGATCACAGCTGCAGGATTTCAGTTCACCTTGGCTGCAAGCTCTAGTAATGGCATAAACAACACCAGCATAGGAAATGGCATAGACAAATGCTGCTTCTCGACTACCTGCATAAAAAAAACAAAACAAAACAAAAAAAAAACAGAAAGTGTGTTTATTTTTCTACAATGAAATTTTTCAGTTTTATAAATTAAAAATTGATTGAGGAACTTACGGCTTTCCTGGTAGTTTTTTTTTTTTTTTTTTTACCATGGGCTCACAAGGGTCAGGAGGAAGTTGATTGTCACAGAAAGGCAGAGTCAAAACTTGTGATTTTGGAACAGCCATACAGTTTTGCTCATAAGTTTACATGCCCTGGAAGAATTTATGATTTCTTGGCCATTTTTCAGAGAATATGAATGATAACACACAAACTTTTCTTTCACTCATGGTTAGTGTTTGGCTGAAGCCATTTTTTATCAATCAACTGTGTTTACACTTTTTAAATCATAATGACAACAGAAACTACCCAAATGACTGACCCTGATTAAAAGTTTACATACCCCAGTTCCTAATACCGTGTATTGCCCCCTTTAACATCAATGACAGCTTGAAGTCTTTTGTGGTATTTGTGGATGAGGCTCTTTATCTCCTCAGATGGTAAAGCTGCCCATTCCTCTTGGCAAAAAGCCTCCAGTTCCTGGAAATTCTTGTGCTGTCTTGCACGAACTGCACATTTGAGATCTCCCCAGAGTGGCTCAATGATATTGAGGTCAGGAGACTGAGATGGCCGCTACAGAACTTTCACTTTATTCTGCTCTAGCCAATGACAGGTCGACTTGGCCTTGTGTTTTGGATCATTGTCATATTGGAATGTCCAAGTATGTCCCATGCACAGCTTCCTGGCTGATGAATGCTAATGTTCCTCCAGTATTTTTGATAACATACTGCATTCATCTTGCCATCAATTTTGACCAAATTTCCTGTTGCTTTGTAGCTCACACATCCCCAAAACATCAGCGATCCTCCTCCGTGTTTCCCAGTAGGAATGGCGTACCTTTCATCATAGGCCTTGTTGACTCCTCTCCAAATGTAGCGTTTATGGTTGTGGCTAAAAAGCTCAATTTTGGTCTCATCACTCCAAATGACTTTGTGCCAGAAGGTTTGAAGCTTGTCTCTGTGCTGTTTGGCGTATTGTAAGCTGGATAATTTGTGGCATTTACGTAGTAATGGCTTTCTTCTTGCGACTTGACCATACAGTCCATCTTTCTTCAAGTGCTCCTTATTGTGCATCTTGAAAAAGCCACACCACATGTTTTCAGAGAGTCCTGTATTTCACCTGAAGTTATTTGTGGGTTTTTCTTTGCATTCCGAACAATTTTTCTGGCAGTTGTGGCTGAAATTTTAGTCTACCTGACCGTGGTTTGGTTTCAACAGAACCTCTCATTTTCCACTTCTTGATTAGAGTTTGAACACTGCTGATTGGTATTCTCAATTCCTTGGATATCTTTTTATATCCCTTTCCTGTTTTATATAGTTCAACTACCTTTTCCCGCAGATCCTTTGACAATTATTTTGCTTTCCCCATGACTCCGAATCCAGAAACGTCAGTGCAGCACTGGATGAAAGATGTCTGTCAGGAGTCCAGAAACTCATTGACCTTTTTATACACACACACTAATTACAAGCAAACAGATCACATGTGAGGATGGTTACCTTTAATAGCCATTCAAACCCCTTTGTGTCAACCTGTGTGCATGTTATCAAGCCAAAATCACCAGGGTATCTAAACTTTTGATCAGGGTCATTTGGGTAGTTTCTGCTGTTGTTATGATTTAAAAAGAGTAAACACAGTTGATTAATAATAAATGGATTCAGCCAAACACTACCCATGAGTGAAAGAAATGTTTTGTGTTATCATTCATATTCTCTGAAAATGGCGAAGAAATCATAAATTCTGCCAGGGTATGTAAACTTATGAGCACAACTGTACATACAATACCTTGTAAGTGGTACAGGTTTTTGAAACATTTGTTAGTGGCATTATGAATCTTATGAATAAAAATATAAAGTAAGAACTTTTTATTTATTTATTGTATATCCACTTACCAACCGGGGCCCTTTTTTAAATTTGTTGGTTACAAGTTAACATTTTTTTTGCTAGAAAATGACTCAGAACCCCCAAACATTATATATTTTTTTTCAAACACCCTAGAGAATAAAATGGCGATTGTTACAATACTTTTTGTCACATGGTATTTGCTCAGCGGTCTTTCAAGCGCAATTTTTTTGGAAAAATTTCCCTTTTTTGAGTAAAAAAATAAGACCACAGTAAAGTTAGCCCAATTTTTTTGCAAATAGATACCATACATGTTACGGTTGAAAATTGTGCGCACTCGCGGAATGGCGACAAAATCCGGTACTTAAAAATCTCCATAGGCGACTCTTTAAACGTTTTTAGCGGTAACCAGGTTAGAGGTGCAGAGGAGGTATTTTGCTATAATTATTGCTCACACTCTGGCGGTATACAGGGTCACAGACAGGGGCTCGCGGCGGCACCCCCCCTGAAGTCGGGACAAGTCCCGCACTTACCCCATCTAATAAGCAGGCTGACAGGCAGGCAGGACTGTGCAGAGATCGGCATGTGGACAGCGGGCTGATCATTTGCAAAGGCAGCACTTGCGGAGAGCATGCTGACAGTGGACTGTCTCCCTCTCCTCCTGGAAGGTCTGCGGAAGTCCCGGCGGAGTGCTGTCCCTGAGTAATCACGCAGCCAGCACATCCGTCCAATGACATCTCTGTCATTGGATGCTGAGGGCGGGGGTCCCACCCCTGCCCACAGCATCCAATGACAGAGAGTCATTGGCTCTGATGGCTCAGGAGGCAGCCAATCAGACTATGTGTGTGCGCCTGTTCAGCGCATACACATAGACTTTAATGACTGACCAATCGGCTCACTACTTGCTGTCAGCTGACAGCAAGGAGCCGAGTGAAAAAAAAAAAAGAGGAGTCAATATACCGGTGCCTCCTGCAGGGGGGCCCAGCTGACTTTTTTTTTTTTTCCTTCATGTCAGGGGCGGGGAGGCGGCGACCAAGCGCCCCTGATACACCAGCCGCCGCTGGTGGAAAGTTATCACTTCCAAGTGCTAGCTTGCTCCCTGGTGTGATTGTGATAATTGCACAGATTAATATTTGTTATTTCTTAACCTACCATTATCTTACCTTTTATTTTATAGGCATATTTTTTTTTTTATTTTTTTTGATAAACATGCAAACAATATCAGTTTAATGTAAGTTATCTCAGCAATATGATTTAATTATCTAAAATCCTTGTATGTTTGAATACTTTGTAACTATTAATGTAGATGTGGGCAGCCATATTTCCTTTTTCGTGTGACAATGTGTGTGTTTTCAGGTGTTAACATGCTTTGTATTAGGCAGGCTATTATTTTTAAAGGGGGTGTCAACACATGCCAATTGCACATGCATCATATAGGCTGGAACACACATACTTCAAACATTAAGCATTTAATATGCTTTCTTGGTACTTGAAGAGCACTCCCTCTCTTTCTCAGTAAAAGGTTTATTGAACTACAAAATTAATATATGCATATTCTAATAACTCTATCATCATATCATCTATCCAAAAACAAATAATAGAAATGATTACTTCCATTTAGAGGGTTAATTTCTATATGGTTTAATCAGCAATCTGACGTTAAATAGTTGAGACATTAGGAGGCTGATTTATAGAAGTTGAGAATCATCACACAATAAATTGTGTGGATACTCTATTTCACTTATCCAGACATATAAACAGAATATTCATATTCAGTTTGAATACACAATCATGTATAAATGAAAAGGTAGATATGAATTTACTTTTTACATGATTGTATTAGGCTGGGTTCACACTAGCCGCCAAAAAACGGTCCGAATTTGATCCTACTTTGCTGTGCGATTTACGGTCCTACATAGGGTCAAAGTCAGACCGTTTTTCTGTGAACAGGGATCTGACGTTGATCCCGTCAATGCCAGGCACCTTGTGCTCTGGGGATCTTGAAGGGGAACTCCACGCCAGATTTAAAAAAAAAAAAATGGCATGGGGTCCCCCTCCAGGAGCATACCAGGCCCTTTGGTCTGGTACGGATTTTAAGGGGAACCCCCACGCTTAAAAACGGCGTGGGGTCCCCCCAATATCCATACCAGACCCTTATCCGAGCACGCAGCCCGGCAGGCCAGGAAAAGGGGTGGGGACAAGCGAGCGCCCCCCTCTCTCCTGGACCATACCAGGCCGCGTGCCCTCAACATGGGGAGTATGGGTGCTTTGGGGCAGGGGGGGGCTCTGCGTCCCCCACCCCAAAGCACCTTGTCCCCATGTTGATGAGGACAAGGGCCTCTTCCCGACAACCCTTGCCGGTGGTTGTCGGGGTGTGCGGGAAGGGACTTATCGGAAGCCCCCTTTAACACGTGGGCCCCCAGATCCTGGCCCCCCCATCCTATGTAAATGAGTATGGGGTACATCGTACCCCTACCCATTTACCTGGAAAAAAGTGTACACTACACAGCTTTTTAAAATCTTTTATTAAATCAGCTCCTGCGTCTTCTCCCCTCTCTTCTCCCTCTCTGGGCCCCTCCCCCATGATGTCACATCCTGGGGCGGAGTTGTGACATTGTGGGGGTGGGGCCTCCGGGTGATGTCAGCGGGTGGCCCCGCCCCATGCCATTATAAGGCACAGTACACAGCGGAGAGGGCATTCGTGAAGGAGATTGTCATCATGGGAAGAAGAAGAAGAGTGAAAGAACAGAGGGAAGAGGACATCGGAGAAGACGGCGCAGAGAAGGGGAAGAAAGAAGACCCCTCAGAAGATAGAAGACCCCGCAAAAGAGCCGAAGAAAGACGACACCTGAGAGGGAGAAGAGAGGGGGTTTCCCTTAAAATCCGTACCAGACCAAAGGGCTTGGTATGCTCCTGGAGGGGGACCCCATGCCATTTTGTGGAGTTCCCCTTCAAGATCCCCAGAGCATAAATCGCATTCCAAAGTCGGATCAGTGAAGACACTGATCCGACTTCAATGCCTTTCAATGGGCTAAAGTAGGATCAAAGTCAGACAAAAGTAGTACAGGAACCTTTTTCGGTCCGGCTTTGAAAAACACAAGTCGGACCAGTTAAGACGGCTCTCATAGGGAATCATTGTTTTTGTGAGGTGATGGTAATGCGACTTGTGCTCCTAATGTCGGTCCGAGAATCGGACTAGTGTGAACCCAGCCTAAATCAGTGACTATTCACACAATTTATGGTGGTGATTATTAACTCCTTTAGTAAACCAGCCTCAATGTGTTTGAAAAATTCCTTTCATCAAATGCATCTGCCAAATAAACCACAAAGAATCTATCCCTTTAAAACTACTAAAACTGGAGAGTGCAAAATCTGGTGCAGCTCTGCATACAGACTAGTCAACTTCCAGTTTTTTAAAGCTTATTTGAACAACCAGAAATTAGAAGCTGATTCCCTACCATGCACAGCTGCACCAGATTTTGCACTCTCCAGTTTAAGTAAATTAACTCCATTGCATTTCAGAGCAGCAGCAATCAACAATTTAGTGCTGCGGTCCTATTGACTTGTATTTTTTCTTTGAGTGAGCCCCCTATCTGATGTGGATGCCAACCAAGGTCACTTGGTTAATCAGTTAATCAGTCACTAGATCCACTCCAGCATCTTATTACCCGTGTGTATGTAGATAATGACAATAAAATAATTGGGGTATTGACTACAAATATCTATTCAGCCTGGGCAGCCACAACGATGACAGCGGTTATTCCTCTACTTTTAATTAATGTCAGTGAGAAGGAGGAAGGTTTAATAAAAATCAGCAGTGCAAGTCTAACTATGCATGTCTATTACTGAAAGGCACATTAAGGCTGCATTCACACAAGGGCAATCCGACTTGGCGCGACTTTGCTAGGCAATTGCAGAGCGACTTTCAGCATGACTTACAACACGACTTATGCCAGGCGACTTTGCCTGTGGCCAATCAGAGAAGCGAGGGAGGGGCTTGTCCCAAACATAAATTCTATTCTTTTCACTATAAAGTTGCTTGCATTAAGATGGGGATCCGACTTGGAGGTGTCTTCCAATGATTTCTATGGGCACAAGTCGGATAGAATTCGCTTTGAGTCGCGCAGGAACTTTTTTCTAAAGTCGGAGCGACTTAGTAGTGTACATTAAGACGGCTCCCATTCATTTCAATGGGATTTCAGATGTCAAGCGACTTGGGGCAACTTGAGGTGACTCAAGTCGGAGCGACAGTCGCCCCTGTGTGAATGGGGCCTTAGGCCTCGTACACACAGATGCTTTTACAGCCGCATTTTTGAGCGTTTTTTGCAGCTTAAAAACGCATCTCCATTTATTTCAATGGCCCTATACACACGCTGACATTTTTGAGCTGTAATTGGAGTCGGCATTTCTAAGCTGCAAGAAGAACCCACGACCAGCACGTTCTGAAGCTGCAGTGCTAGAGCGTTTTTGACGCGGACGCCGGGAAAAACTAAAAAGCGTGCACTAACGCCGTAAATAGCCTTACCCGGCGTTTTTTTTAGCGTTTGCATTTTTAAGCTGTAAATACATGATTGGTTATTGTATGTCATAAAAAACAGGAAATTCCTGTCTGAAAATTACCCAAGAGTCCCGGCCACAACTTTGGGATTGTGGGTATTCTCAAGATGGCAAACTATGTCACACAGCAGGAGCTGATTGCTGCTGTAGAGACCCACCCTGAGCTATGGGACGTGCCCCATCCACAATATGGGGGACCACCACCTGAAATGCAGGACCTGGCTCCAAATTTCAGAGGCTATTACCCCAGGATGGGGTCAGATGACAAAGGCAAGCAAGAAGGATACAAGTAAGTCTAACATCATTTAAAAGAATGATCTGTTTGCTGTGTATATGAACAAGGCATAACCACTCTTTTACTGTCAATTTTCTTTAGCCAAGACCCTCCAGCACAGATGGAAATCATGGTCAGAAGGGATATTACACAGGAGGATAAATCAAGCAGGTCTGGGGTGCCAGCACCCAAAAAAAAAAAAACATTAGCACCATAACCCAGCCTTTTTACGGCAATATATGCTAAGGAGCACCAGAGGGTACGTTTTTATTTATTAATTACCTTATTTTTACCCCTGTGTATTGCAGTGCATGATAAAAATGTCTATATATTTTTTTAATTTTCCCTCTGTGCTTTGCTGTATATTTATTTATTTATTTTTTAATAATTTTTTTTTTCCCTCTGCGGATTGATGTGCATGCATTTTCAAAATTTACTCTGATATACCTAACATTTATTTATTCTCTGCAGGACCACATCCAACATTGCGGAGAGACAGGAGGAGGTGGTGGAAGAGGCGATGGGGACCCAATCCACGGCGGCGAGCCAATCCCCCACTGCCGCCGGAGACTGCACCGACCAAGCATCTCCCTATGCATCCAACGTTGCAGAGGAGGCAATACCAGAGGTAACTGTCCATCTGTTATGTATGACTGTCTGTTGCAATGTCTGTCTATCTGTCTATCCACCTACTAATCTTAAATTGTTTGTTCTTTTGCAGGACTCTGTGGAACATGCAGTTCCAGAGCATGGGGAGGTGCTTGGTCGCGGCAGTGGCCGTAGCCCTATTCCACAGCAGAGCAGGGGTGGCTTTGGTGAAAATGAGTAGGGATCCATATTTGGATCCCAAAAACATACATGCCTGCTTCTGCCGTACCTTATACCACGTTCTGGAGGAAACTGGGGGAGAACAGTCAAGGCAGTGCATGGATCAAATTTACAATCTAGCAAAGGATTTTAGGCAGGCCAAATTAAGTGATCGCCCAACACCTTTGTATCCATGCACTGCTTCACAGGATTCCCCAATGGCCTCCGGGACCTCAGCAGTTCTAGCACCCCCCTCTATATACCAGCCTCCTCAACATCAGCCATTGCCTGCCATTCCCCAGCCTGTCTGCCTGCTATGCCCCAGACCCCGTCTCCATTCTCCCACTACCCGGAATGCCCACCGTTCTCCCCCTACCAATTTGCCCATGTACCCCATCTCCAACCCTCGTCCCCAATCCCCATACCCCCCTGGTGAGCAGAGATCCCCAACGTATCACAATTTGTGAAATAAATATATATTTTTTCAAAAGTAATTATGTCTGTTTTTATTTTTATAGGTACTACAACAGCACTCCTTTTCACTCTGCTTGAAACAAACACATTTTAAATACAAAAAAGGCCTTAGCATGCGTTTGTCCCAGTCAGAATGAAAAGGAGTATTTTTCATTCTGACTGGGACAAATGCATGCTAAGGCCAAAAAAGGCCATAGCATGTGTTTGTTCCCGTCAGAATGAAAAATACTCATTTTCATTTTGACTGGGACAAATGCATGTTAAGCCTTTTTTTGGCCTTAGCATGCGTTTGTCACAGCCAGAATGAAAAATACTCCTTTTCATTCTGACTGGGACAATTTTTCATTCTGACTAGGACAAACACATGCTAAAGCCAAAAAAGGCCATAGCATAAGTTTGTCCCAGTCAAAATGAAAAATACTCATTTTCATTCTGACTGGGACAAACGCATGCCAAGGCCTTTAATGACCAGAGGTCATTAATGAACATTCCTGTTATTGTTTTTATACGTAATCATCTTGCCATGAAACCTCTCCATCTGGTGAAACAAAAAATGCGGATGCTCATGACACGTGCCGTTGATCGCAAGTCCATGAATTGAAGTTGTTGACTCTGGGGAGTGGGTTCGGTTCCACGTTGCTTGTGTCACTGTTTCGTAGATAGTTGTGCAGCACACCAGCACAACTTTGATTGCATTGTCCACATCCAGCTGCATGCAGGACAGCAATTGCCCCTTTGGCTGTGCAGACTGCAAAGGCACACTTGACAACGCAGTATGCTTGGCTAAGCCTGTAGTTAAAAAAAAATCATTAGGTTTTCAGCCAATCCAAAAGCCTCATCAGCAACCATGACCAGTGGCAAGTTGGGCTCCTTGGTGCAGGGTAGAGGTCTGCTGGGTGGGTATGTTTAGTTGTCCCCCATGCAGCCGGCATCCAAAAGGACTCGCGGAAAATTCAAGCATCGCCTTGGCTGCCATAAGCTCTGACATCCACAGCCATGAATTTTAGATTTGCATCAGCAAACACCAGTAGGACCACCTAAAAATATTTTTTATAATTGAAATAGGAGGATCCGGAGAGGGGAGGCTTCTTCATCCTGATGTGTTTCCCATCTAGGGCCCCTATGCAGTTAGCGAACTGGGTTTTTGCCCAAAAACCATCCACGACCGATTCCCAAATATCTTTGGTGGGCTCTGGCATTACCGCCCCATGAAGCTCCTCCCAAATAGCCACACCTGTTTCCCTGGTGATTTGGGACACTGTTGCAATGCCGAGGAGAAAATAATGGTGCAAAGTAATAAAACTTTGACCTGTGGCCAGAAACCTTAAAAAAAAAAAAGTACAATTATTTTCATGCACGAAGCCTATGCCATCCATCCATATGACAAACCCTAAACTATCCCCTAACCCCTATCCCTCACCATAACCCCCACCCCTAATGAGTACTTATTAATAAAATTAGACTTACCAAAGTGTCACCAGCAGCCGTTCCTCAGGTGACACAGAGCGCCGGCCTGGGCTTGAGCCTCTCCAATAGCTCATCAAACACTGTCACGGACATGCGGGTAAAGTTGATGAATTTTTCTGGATGTACACACAGTTGGGCGTAGATATTGGTGAAGTACCCCACCGACTGCCGCTGGGATACCAGAGGGTGTATCCAGAATCAACGTCTTCTGCTGCTTCTCTTCTCCTCCAACTCTCTCCTTCTCCGCATCCTGCGCAAGAGAATCAGCTGAATTGCCTCATCAACTTTCCGCATGACAGGATCCATGACCAAAAAAACAGCAAAAAAAACATACCAAAAACTCTGACAAAAAAACTCCCACAAACTCACAACTGCTCTCTCCTCTCTCTCTCTCTCCAACCAAAATGGCATTGGCACATGTTCTCCAACATTTTTTATTACTTTTCCTTGGCATTGTGGGTAATTTGGGAATGGAAAATTGTAGAGGGATGTCTTTAAAAAAAAAAAACGATTCGAGTGCGCATGTGCGGGTCTCCCAGCATGGCTGCTTAAGCCGGGAGCTCCGCACCACCATCCACCTTCAGAGCCCACCCTGACTCCACAGCCCAACGGTTCATTCCCAGAGCGGGAGATCCGGTTCCTAAGGCAGGGCAGCATCCCCCCTGCATGTCAGCACCGACCGCAAGGAAGGACTTGAGCCAGCTTTTCGCCGCAGCCTCTTCTCAGGGGTGTACCCTGGCCGCTCAATACGCCCTGGCCGCTCAATACGCCCTGATTCCAGGCAAGTGCTATCGCCTGCTTTGTTGACTTATACCCCAGGGGCACAGGGAGGTACCTTACAGCACCCCTTGCCATCTCCCTCCTCCACAGAATCACTACTAGGCCGAATCCAGGGGGAACTTTCCTCTCCTCCACTGGGGCCTAACAGTCCAGCTCTAGCATCACCCAGCCTCCCCAGCCCTAGCATTTCTTTACAAGTAGAAGATCTCTACCGCAAATTTTCTTCTCTTCTAGAAAGGGGACTAGCAAATACGATTGCCACCATAACTGGAGAGATCAAATCGGATTTTCAAATGCTGGGGGTCTGGATTGAAGCACTCGAGATCAAGCTAGACTCAACTGCGGCAATATCTAACCAGAATTCAGATCTTATCGGCTCCCTACAGGATCAATTAGATACAGCCCTTTCAAGAATTGACGACCTAGAAAATAGGTCTAGACAATATAATTTTAGAGTGAGAGGCCTTCCGGAGGAGATCAAGGACATCCCTGACGCAATACAAAACTTGATCACCAACTTACTACCGGACATTACTAAACACCGTTTAGAACTGGACAGGGCCCACAGAGCTCTGGGACCCCTTCGGAAAGATGGCATCCCAAGAGACATAATTGTCAAGCCCCATTTTTACGCCATAAAGGAAGGGGTCATGAAACAGTCCAGAATCACTGCCAAGATCTTCTGCAAAGGGCACCCTGTTCAAATTTTTGCCGATCTTGCACCATCTACAATACAGAAAAGGAGAGCATTGAAACCCCTTCTTGCAGTGTTAACGGAGAAGGAAATTAAGTATAAGTGGTCCTTTCCATTTGCCATTTAATTTTCCCTCAAAGGTCGGGAGTATGCATTCTCTTCTCTACAAGAGGGAGAGAGACTTTTCCTCCATCTAAAATTGATTTCTCAGGAATCCGATATGGACACCTCCAATAACACCAGCTCGTCCAAGAGACAGTCTCCCACCAGCCCCAGGACCCCTCTCTGGATGAAGGCCAAGTCAAAGCGAGCGAAAGAAAATGGCCCCCCCATGACTCGGGACCCAGGCAAGAACTTTCTGGCTTCTAACTTGCAGGACTTCTGCTCTGGGAAAATGCCCACTCCACAGTCTTCCCGTTCTGTTTTTGGTCCCTATATAACTTTTAACCCTGTTTTCTTTTGGGGCCTTCACTGACTTATGTCCCACCTTAGCCTCTAGTGAGAGCCTTGGACGCATAATCCTTCTGATGTAGGCCTGAAGGACCATGATTCAGTTAACATTTACTTGCTTTTCAGGCTGTTTGAATGCTTTGAGCTAATGACTCTCCGATGCCAAAGAGTCAAAGTGGGGGGTGAAGTGCACTAAAAGGTTCCCCCATACTTTTCGGGTTTTCTTGTTCGATACTTTTTGGTCCTGCCCCCTTGTGGCAGGTCCCCTCCTTTGGAAGCTTCCCTCTCCCTAATCTTGGGGGGGGGTCTTCACGGGTCAGGGCCGGAAGGGATGGCAACTATTCCTCCCCAGGCGGGAGGTATCTAAGGCTTGTGGTCAGTTCAGTTCCAAGACCTTACATAAGATTAGACTATACGTTATCATATTTTATTATTGTTCATGTTTTTTTTTCACAGGGTTCCTTAGCGGGTGGTGGCTCCCTTGCGCCTCCGCCTATCTCTCTGACCCCTCGAGGCAGTTCAGAGATGGGCTGTCTGGCGGTACTAGCCAGACTTTTTGGTCTCTACCAAAGGGTGTCCAAGGGGCTCTATTTTTTTTCTCCCCCCTTGGTCGCAAATCCCTTAGTTGGAGAAAATGGCCCTTTTCAGGGCTGCTTATTTGTCGAGATTGGTTCACAATGTTTAACACTAGCTTTTTTTTGGTATTTCTAGTTTCACCTTTTCTCCCCCCCCTTTTTTCCTTCTTTCTTTCTAGAGTGGATGCTGATCAGTGCTCTGTCATCAGGACGCGATCTGGTTCCCCGGTTAACGGGAACATCCAGGGAAGGGTGAGTGACCTCACTAACATAAGCACCCACTGCTCCAAAAATGATGGCTGACCTCCCACAAATCCCTGTCAGGGTTGCTACCCACAATGTTCAGGGACTCAACTCCCCCATAAAACGCAAGAAGATTTGCGATCACTATAAATCTCTGAAATTAGATATCCGAATGCTCCAGGAAACTCATTTTCCAGCCCGATTCAACCCCAAGTTCCTCCACCCCTATTTTCCGCGCTTTTTCTTAGCTAACGCTGAATCTAAAACCAAAGGAGTAGCTATCTTATTCTCCAAAAACTGCAACTTCACTTGGCTCTCAGATGTTAGGGACCCAGAGGGCAGGTATATTCTAGTAAAGGGTACTATTGATAGGCAAATCATTTCTCTGATTTCGTACTACACCCCCAATAAGGGTCAGCTGAAATTCTTTCAGAAAATGTTAGCGGCCCTTTTCCCCTTATTCGAGGGTACAATAATATTCGGAGGAGACACTTATGTGGCCTTTGACCAATCTTTAGATAAAACAAGACCCCTAGGCAAACAACTTTTGCGCCCAACTAAAGTCAGTTTACGAATAGGCAAACTCCTCTACTCATATAACTTAATTGATGTCTGGCGGGATAGGCATCCCTCTAGCAGGGACTTTACTCATTTCTCCAGCCCTCACAACTCTAGAATTGACCACCTGTTAACTCCCTTCTATACCTTACCATCCATATTGGATGTCAACATTCATGACTCAGCCCTATCGGACCACTCTCTAGTGTCGATGTCTATCCGCATCCAGTCCAGAATGTTTCCTAGACCGCACTAGAGACTTAATGAGTAGTTACTAACCGACCCAGTAAATGCCGCCAAAATTGATAAAAGTCTCCAAGAATACTTCTCCACTAATATGACAGGTGATACCTCTGTAGAATCAGTTTGGGCTGCCCATAAAGCCTTTATTAGAGGTAAATTTATTCAGTTGGCATCCAGGATCAAAAAGGAGAGAGGACTCTCTTTGCAGAAGCTGGAGGAGTCTTTAGACAGGAGATGCAGGACTGGGTGCGGATAGAGAGGCAGGCCACCCCACGGCACACATTAGATTTTCTCTTATTGTGTTCCTCTAAAGATAGACCTCCAATTTTGGCCCCTACACTCTCCAACGAGCTGGTCCTCTGGGATAAAATCAGACATATCCCCTCCTTAGTGTCCTCAGTCAAACCATTAGCGCACCTCTTTAATAACCCGGATTTCCCCCCCGGGGTTAAATATTAAAGCCTTTCAATGGTGGCTAAACAAGGGGCTGTTCCGCATAGGACACTTCTTCACGGCTACCGGCCCGATCACTCTTAAATACTGTGTAAACAAATTGGAGCTCCCAAACTCAGAGAAATTTAGATTTAATCAAATATCCAATTTTCTTCACAAAATTTGGAGGGATAAACCACTCCCCCCTAGTTTTACTGATTATGAACATTGGTGTGGTCAGCCATCATTGCAGAAGGGTGGTATCTCGGTCATCTACGAAGCACTCACTCTTCCCGTTAAGAAATCAACTTTTATGATTAACTGGGAATCAGACTTTCAGTTTGAATGGGAACTTGACAAATGGCAAGCCGCCTGCTGGTATCTCACACCAGCTAGACTGACTAAATTCAACCCAACGGTTGATACTCTATGCTTCAGGGGTTGTCTTCTTAAGGGCACCATGGCCCATGTCTGGTGGGAGTGCCCAAGAATACGGTCTTTTTGGTCCAAAATATTCCATCTTATTCAAAAGGTAACAGGATGCAAGCTACCAAAGTCCCCTACTATCGCTCTTTTAAATGAATATATCCCCAACTCTATGAAAACCAACAGGAAATTAATTCATTTCATATTGCTGGGAGCCAAGATTACAATAGCAAAAGCGTGGAAACAAGAGCAGGTTTCTCTAAAAGCAGTTATCCGGAAAACCTCCTGGTTAATGACACAAGAAAGGTTAGCTAGCATCCCAACAGATAATCTGCACAAATTTGTGCTGATTTGGGAACCATGGGCGACCTTTGTGGGAGTTTCCCTAACTCCTGGCATTCCAGGGCACCAAACTCTCTGAGCTAACGATAGAGTCAGCATCTATCTCGCTATACCCACTCTCTCCAAGGCTTTCATCCCCTTATCTTCTCCTTTCCCTATTTCTTTCCTTTCTTTATCTTCCTCACTGTGCTTACTGCTACCACTCTATTCCAGAGGGTGGTAGGGAACGCAAGCATAAAACAGAAGGTTAAAGCATCCATAGTGGTTTTTATCTCGATCCAGCGAAGACAACTTTAGGATTTGATTGGGAAGTGTGTCCCTCTGGAGCGGTGCTGTGGGGGGAGTCCTCATCTCTCGGCACAGCTTGTTCCCATCGGGGGTGCTGGGGGTTCTCCCTCTGGGTGTCTCCAGTCCAGACATGCCTAAAAGTGAACTTAATGAGGGTTGCCATACCTATAGGACCTGAACTGGAGGGCACCAACTTGGTTACAAGGTTTCTGCTGATGGTTGACTTTTCCAACACTTTACATTCATAAGCTTTTATATTTGACTTCTGTGACTCTCACGACTTGATGCTTTCCCTGTTAGTCTGTTAGATTTTCTATGCTGTTTGTCTTGATCCTTACCACGCCTCTTTTATTGCTATAAATGATTATACTACTTCACTTTTTCTGTATGCACTATCGGTATAAATTTGTACCCTTTATATGGCTATATGGTATGGTTATGAACATTTTTCTGCATAAGTTACTCTGTTATGTATGATAAATTTCAATAAAAATTATTGAAAGATAAAAAAGAAAGCGCTTGTTAGCGCTAACGCGCAAAAAACATGTCAAAACGTGCATTGACGCCAATGCAAAACGTTTTGAAAAGCGTGTTTTTTAACGCCGCTTTTTTTTCCGACGTCGCCTGGCATCGCTACTAGCTTAACAGCACATTTCTTGAAATGTCCGTGTGTATGAGGCCTTAGACTTCTGTGTCTCTCTCTGATCATGGACAAAAATATAGCATTATCAAAATGCTGTATCTGTAGCCGATAATCTTTCACTTAATACCTAGGCAAACAAATTATAGGCGAAGGCTAAATTCCAACTGTGATTATTAAAATGCTGTCTTGGCATATCAAGCCTACCAGCACACATCATATATAAACTATTCTAAACCCAATGGAGCAGGATTATTTATATAACAGTACTAATGTATAAGTCAAGGAAAGGGAACCTTTCAGGGGAAGGGAAAGAAGAGAGGTTAGAAACAGGTAATGGAAACATCTGCTCTATGATGGAAATATATGCTGTAGAACAGCCATGGGTACATTTTCAGTAAGAGTCCACACAACACAAATGTGGAATGGTCTCTCTTGAGTGTAGTAATATGTCCTATTTGGTCTGGAATTATGGGTTTCACATAAACATGTTCTGCTGACAGGACAGTTGTCTAATGACCATAAGGATATTAACATTTGCAGCTGGATACTACTGGTTAGCACTTTATGTATTTTATTAATTTTCGAATATGTGGTCATACACAATATTTCTCTCTTGAATATAATGCATTACAGCTGTGGAGCATCTTCCTATCTTCCACTGGGGAGATTCACTCAACTGATTGGCTTTTATCTTCTACCTCTGAACATCCTTAGGAATCACAGATCTCAAACGCCCCATAAATCCATGCAAATAATGAAAAAAAATTCCAAGCCTCTTGTGGACATGGCATAAAATGTTGTTCAATTCACAGATATTTAAAGCGTTTCAAAGAGTTGTGAAATCACACTAAATGAGAAACATGAGGGTATCAAACCTACCCGTCAAGTCTAAGAACTGCATTTTAAACCCCATGTTCAGTAACTATATATTTCTCTAGGAAATTAAAATTCTGCCTGATAGGGGAGATCATTTAACAGCATCTTTTAAGACAATCTCAAATACTTACCAAACACATAAGCCACAGGAGAGAGCTTGTTGACAAGTCCTCTAAAACTGATACATGGATTCCCATTACCCACCCACTTATTTTTCCCATTATACCATAAAGCATTCCCGATTATGTCACTGAGAAGAAAAGGGTAGGCTTTCCATATGGGACACACTGATATACATTGGTTTTACTGCACACAAGTCACCTCATAAAAAGTAAAATGTGTAAAAAGATGTGACATCATTTTAACATACTTACTTAAACCTATAAAAAGTATCATATAAATCATGAATATATTTAATATTCATAACCATAGCAATCATTAAGGCCATGCACTTTATTGGTAGGGTGATGAGTTCTAGTTGCTAGTCTGTGGAGTTCACAAGTAAGCCTTACATTTCTCTCAGCACTGAATTGCCCCTTTTTCTTTACATGACCAGAAAAGCAAGTGACATGTTTAATTTTGCAAAATGTTCATTTTGCAAAATGTTCATTTTGCAAAGCTAATTTTCACTTGCAAAGTTAATTTTCACTTCGTTTAGTGAATAGGGTGAAGTTGTGCTAATTCAATCATCCAATCATGTGCATGCAAAAAACCCGTTCACTTCCGGTTCCGGTGCCGCATGGAGTAGCTGTGCTCTCAGCTAGCTCCCTTTCTGCCCTCAGATTCTGCCTGAAAAACCGGCCGATTTCATCCTTTGCACCCATCACCTCCCTCAACGACTCCTTCTGCTCGTCGGATGGACCGATTCGTGGAAAAAGGACCAGCCAAATCGCAACCGGCGCGTCGGACCGAAATCGAGGCCCTGGCTTCGGCCTGCTCAGCCGCGGCTGCGGGCAACGCACATCCGATCGTTCATCTGATCTTACAACCGGCCGTTCTGTGCCTGAACGCTCAGACTCACCACGAACACAGTGGACCTGACAATACTGCCCAAGGAGACCCCGACATGGACACCAGCGCTCCATCTCAACATTCACCCCAGGGCACCAAGGACTCTGACACCGAGCGCATAGCACGTGCAGTGGCGGCCCTTCTCACCCCAACAATTGAACAATCTGTTCAGAGAGCCATCCAAGCCAGTATGGCACTTATTCACAAAGACCTGAAAGAACATTCTGTTAGGCTCAATGAAGCAGAACACCGCATATCAAATCTGGAAGACGAACTCTACCAAATGCAGGGACTCGAACACTCTCAAGAGAAAACCAACCAGTATATACTCCAAAAACTAGACGACCTTGAAAATAGGTCAAGAAGGAACAACCTGCGATTTGTGGGCATCCCGGAGTCACTTCCAGCTCACAACCTCTCCGAATTCTGTGCCAGACGGATACCCGAGGCCTTGGGCCTCTCCTCTCCTGCTGTGGTCGAACGTGCCCACCGACTTGGACCACTGAGAAATGACCCCTCGCCCTCGCCCCCTCGCCCTATCATAGCAAGATACCTTAACTACTCGGATAAATCCAACATCTTACAGAAATTCAGACAAAACAGATCACTCCAAGTCGACGGCGTAAAAATTCTCGTCTTTGCTGATTACTCGGTGGAGGTTTCCAAGAAAAGAAAGGCCTTTCAGAGCGTGTGTGCACAATTGTTCCAAAAGAACATCAAATTTACATTAGCCTTTCCTGCAACGCTACGACTCCGGGGACCCAACGGAGACCAGCTTGCATTCCAAGACCCCGCGGAAGCCGAGATCTTCCTCAGATCCCTTCGCCCCCCCCTCATGGAGACCAAGGGAGCCCTTCTCCCCACTCAACAAGACCCCTGGATCACAGAAGCCCACGTAAGGAATCCCCCAAGAGACCCAAGATCTCCGGAACACTAGACTTTTCCACCCACTGAACTTGGCCATCAGGTGAGGGTCCGTTCAATCAATCTTCTCCCTTGTCCCAACTATCCCATACAGGCAAGAGCCCCGAGTACCTCCCCTCCTGGATGAAGGGCTGCATGTTCTTGCCAGTATCTTCTTACACAAGCTACATATTTCTAATGTTTCGTTGAATTTCTGCCTTGTTAGCGCCAGTCTAGCAGTGTATGTTTTCCTCAGTTCTCCTCATGTCTTCCTGCAAATGACACCTGCTCCACATTCCTCCCAGCTATGGTTCGTTGAGGCCTACGGTGCCTGCTTCACGGCCCAACCATATTGTCCTCTAATCATATGAGGTGCAGAGGGAGTCGTCATAGGCAGTTACCCATGTGGAAAAAAGTGAAGGGTTTGAAAGGTTTTTGCTTTTCTTTATTTCTTCTTATTATTTGTATCTCCTCTCTCCCTCCTCCCCCCACGCTGCATTTACCCCCCCAAAACGTCTTCTTACTAGTTACTCAGATGACAACATACAGGTCCAGCTTTACTACGTTCCCCATACCAAACCTCCCTCAGGGAACTTACGCTACTCATCACACGACTTCACCCCTCTCTCCTAACCCCCCCCATGAGAATTATCTACTGGAACATTAAGGGTCTCCGCTCCCCTATCAAGAGGATGAAGGTCCTTCGCCACTTAAAACGATTAAAAGCAGATATCGCTCTACTCCAAGAGACGCATCTCTCCCAGTCAGAATTTCCTCTCATGCAGAAGCTCTGGGTTGGTTCCCTTTATGGGTCCGAGGCTATCCGTCGAAAAGCAGGCACCCTGATCCTAATCAATAAGACCCTATCACACAAAATACTCTCCCATGTCACAGACGACCAGGGTCGGATGGTCTCGGTTCACATAGAGATAAACAAGACCCAGTATCTAATATCCAGCATCTATGCCCCCAACAACCCAGACAAAGTTTTCTTTAAAGACATGTCCACATTTCTTTTAAAACACCCTGGCACCCCCCACATTGTGGGAGGCGATTTCAACAGCCACATGTCCCCCTTGGAAGACAAAGCATCCTCGAAGCCCCAAGCCGCCAACCCACATCCCCCCCCAACCCTTTTATCATCAGCCATCGACAGTCTCGGCTTAACCGACATTTGGAGGCTCCAACACCCACTAGATAAAGAGTTTACATTCTTCTCCCACCCACATAACTCCCTGACTAGAATTGACTACTTTTTCTGCACTAACTCCTTAGTCCCCAAAATAGTAGAATCCGAAATACATGAAATAGCCATCTCTGACCACGCTCCCACGTCCATCAAACTATCAATTGAACCCCCCACCCATTTCACACCCACCTGGAGATTTCCCTCTTTTCTGCAAGGCAACAAGGACTTTCACCAATTCCTTGAATCCGAATGGGATGATTACGTCGCCCATAACCACCCCCACGCAAAAAATCCGACTCTATTCTGGGAGGCTGGTAAGGCCTTCCTCAGGGGAAGGATAATCTCCTACGCGGCTGCCTTTAAAAGACGGGCTCTTTCCAACTATAAGGAGGCGAGCTACAAACTCAGGTCTGCCCAACAGGCTCTCTTCCAGTCCAACACCCCTGAAAACAAAACAGCTTGGCACTCAGCTAAACTCTCGTTTGACTCAAGGGCTGACACTTTGGACCTTTTTATAGATTCCAAACTGGAAGCCTCACTCCACAAATTTGGCAACAAAGCTGGGAAATGACTGGCGAGACTCTGTAGAGGACCCTACAAACCCACACAAATCACCTCCCTACGTGACCCCTCGGGCAACCTCAAGACTGATCCACACGAGCTAAGCCAAGTTATGGTAAACTTCTATGCTTCCCTCTACGCCCCAGACCACATCAACCTAGATAAGGCCAATTCTTTCCTCGACCAGCTCCAACTCCCAACAATCTCCCCAGAGCATCTGGAACAACTAAACTCACCCATAACTGAACAAGATGTCAGAGATACAATCTCTCATCTCACCCCCGCCAAAGCCCCGGGGCCTGATGGCCTCACGGGAGAGTTCTTCAAGATCCTCCGGGACAAAATTTCACCCACCCTCCAGGCCCTCTACACCCATATATGGCAGGGTGGTTCCTACCCCCCCACCAGCAACCAAGCCACCATCAAGCTTATAGAAAAAAAAGGCAAAGACCCCACAGACCCCGGCTCCTACAGGCCTATATCCCTCTTAAACATTGATGCAAAAATTCTCTCAAAGATTATAGCGCAAAGGTTAGCCAAGATTATTCCCCACCTGATCGACCCTGCTCAATCTGGCTTCGTAAAAGGCAGAACTGCCACACTCAATATCAGGAAGGTACTCGCGGTCCTAGAGAGTACTAGACTAGACCCAACAGGAGACCGAGCCATCATCACCCTGGACGCAGAAAAAGCTTTCGACAATGTCAGCTTTGACTGGCTTCAACTGGTACTAACTAGACTGGGATTCAATGGCTCCTTTACCCACTTAATAAAAGCAATGTACCAAGCTCCTGCGGCCAGGCTGATGGTGGCTGGTCTCCTCACCCCTGAAATTAAACTCTCCAAGGGTACCAGGCAAGGCTGCCCTCTATCCCCCCTCCTATTCAATATTGCGTTAGAGCCCCTTTCTAGATATATTAACCACATTGCCCCCCTTCATGGCATCAAAGGGGGGATTCTTCCCTTCAATCCTCCCTCTTTTCCGATGATATCCTCATCTTTACATCTGACCCCACTGCTGACCTTCCTCTCATTAAGAACATCTTTGAGGAATTTAGACAATACTCAGGCCTTCGAATAAACTACCGAAAAAGTGAAATTCTTCCTTTGGGATCTTCTCGGAACCCAGGGTGGGCCTCCTCCTCCCCCTTCTCCATCGCCAGATCACACATCACATACCTGGGAATCAATATAGGTAGGTCCCCTTCTTCCCTCTACCTTCTCAACTACCCTCCTCTCATCTCTAAGATTAAACGGGAACTTGAGAACTGGATGGATCTTCCTCTCTCGCTCATGGGGAGATGTCACTTGGCAAAAATGGTCAGTTTCGCTCGCCTGCTCTATCCCCTCCAAACTATCCCCCTATTGTTAAAACACAAAGACATCCAAATTCTCAACAAATCTCTATCCTCTTTCATATGGAAAGGAAAGAGACCCAGAATTGCTCTGACCAAGCTTCATCTCCCCAGACGCGAAGGAGGCGCTGGTCTCCCCAACATTAGGCTATACAACATTGCTTCCCTGTTAAGATTCAGCTTGGACTGGATTACTCAAATTCCAAGATACTCCAATTATGCATTAGAAAGTGAGATGGTCCATCCGTATTCCCTGACAGGACTACTCCACTCCAAATGGAAGAACACACCCCCATATATTCAACATAACCTGCTACTTAGGGATACTGCTATTGCTTGGAGGACCTACAGGAAACTCTTCAAACTTCCACTGTCTTTATCCCCCTACCTCCCTTTCAGGGGCAATCCAGATTTCCCCGCAGGCCTGATCCACAACAACGTTTACCTACAATGGGAGAAATCTGGCCAAACCAATCTTTCCTCCCTCTGCTTGGCCTCCTCTGGTGAACTCCGGGACTTGAACTCTGTAATAGATGAATTTTCCTTACCGAAATCACACTTCTTCCACCTTCTACAATCCAGAAGCTTCATCAGGAAGGCTTGTCCCAATAGCCATCTGAGATTCTCCAAGTGTTCACTTGATACCTTAATACAAAAATGCTCCTACAGCCTCTCTGAAATCTACAAACTCCTCCTGAGCAAAGCAAGCATTCCATACAATGGATCCCACGTAACTAATTGGGCAAAAGACTTTTCCGCCCCCGACCTACAACAGAAAATTCTGGACGGCTACAATTATACGATAAAATTAACCCCCAGCGAAATCTGGAGAGAAACACAATTAAAAATCATTCACCGAGCCTACATACCATTCCTAATGGATAAAACAAATACCCATCGCGCCTCCTGCCCTCTATGTGGAACTCCCAGGCCCTCCCTGGCACACCGTTTTTGGACCTGCTCGTACATCTCAGCATTCTGGGACCAGATCATAGAATACATCCAGCTCGTTAACCTCCTCCTCCTTCCCAAAGACCCCCTTCTTTTAATCTTTGGCTACTGGGACAAGGAATTGGGCCTTTGGTCAGCTAGCTCCCACGTTAAAGAATGGTCTTCCATATGCCTCCTAATCGCTAGACGTATCATCCTGAGGACCTGGACCGAGTCTTCTCCCCCTTCCCTCAAGTTGGTGATAAACGAACTCAAATCCCTCCTTTACAAGGACAAAGTTAACACTAGCCCAGACCACCCACGGGCACTTCAGTCCTTTTGGAATAGATGGTCTGCCTTCATCTCCTTCGCTCTCACACCGGATGATGAGGAAAATCTCAAATGCACCTTTTCCTTCTACCCCGAAACCTCACCCTACTTCTCTTCTGATGATATCCACTGAACCCAGCCTACCGGGTACAATCCCCTCATTCCGACCTACCTCAACCTATCCAAAAAACTCTAGCGGACCCATTAGTTCTCAATTGACACTACCAATCCCTGAGGAAGTAACCTCAACTCCCATTGTCACGGACCTCTGGTACATTCTTACAGCCTCCCACGTGCAGCTCCCCCCCCACCTACCCCCCCTGTTTGTGTTTATTCCCTTCACCAGCGTGATCCATCTGGTACTGTTAATATCTACCTGGTGCCTATTGTTAAATTATCGGTACCTTATGTTATATCCACTTGTTGTTACATCCACTTGTTATGTGCCCTCACGTCATGTTACATTTGTATTTGTGTATCAGGAAACGCATTATACACTATTGCTCGATGTACTTACCTGTATTTGCTACCCTTTGTCTTTCAATAAAATCTTTATAAAAAAAAAAAAAAACCCTTTCTTTTATTTTCATTTTCCTTGGACATAATTAGGTATTCTTTCCAAAGTGAATTTTCACTTAGCTTCACCACATTCACTAAGCTACGGTATGTGAAAATTCACTATGTAACGTGAACATGCACTATTCCTTTAGTAAATAACCCCCTCTGTGCAGTGTCGGGACAAAGTCAACCAGGTCCCAAGGCAAAAATGGGAAACTGCAATCTCCACCTCCCCCTGGTTGGGGGGAGAAGAGGGCGGGACCAATAGCGGCAAGTACCAAAATATTTGCTATCTCCGTGGCATTGAATAAAATAGTTTCAGTGAAAAGTTTAAAATTGGTGCAAAAATATGGGGCAAAAGAAAAAAAAATCCCTGGGTTGGTGGTGTCACTGAAGGGAAAAAAAGATGTCCCTGCATCACTGAAAGAAAAAATGTCCCTGAGTTAGTGGTGTCACTTAAAGGAAAAAATGTCACTGCATTGGTGTTGTCGCTAAAAAGTAAAAGTGCCCCTAAATCAGTGATGTCACTGAAAGCTGCTGCTTCTGCACTGTCACTTCTAAACACAAAAGCTGGCACATGAAGCCAGCTTTCGTGTTTGCAACAGTGCTAGTTTTTTTTTTTTTTAATTCGCGGTGGTGCAAAATCTTGAAACAAAAAAAAAGTTACGTGAACAAACAACATGCATGTGAAACGCGCACTAAAAAGTGCACTTAAGGGTTTGCTTTAGTCCACCCCCCCAAGGGGTAGGACCTCTCCCTGATCAGGGACATAGGGTGCCAATGGTCTTCCTAGCCAGAAGGCCTGGCAGACCCCATTCTTTTGGGTGAGTCCAAGCCGACCATCAAATACTGGGTCAAGGAGCTCTCCTGAAGGTGACACCCCCCCCCCCCCAAGGGCAGGGGAGGAAGGAGCCAGAGGGCCACACATCCTTCCCCTACACATCAGGGCAAGCCTGAGGACTCACAACCTCCATTCTAGTGAGAAACACATACAAAAGTGAAAGAGTGACAAATAGTGGGGGAGATGTAACTAAAAATAAATAAGTGGTCATGCATGTGCTCTGGGTGGGCTCTGACTTAGCCCCTAACTTAGCCAAAAGGTCCAGTGCAGAAAAAGTTTTAGTGACTGTGACCATGTGCCTTTTCATACAGTGGGGTCCCACACCCAAATGTCAGGGGCCAGGCTACTGCTGGAACTGGTGATACCAAGTATCTCAGTACTCAAAAAAAAGCCCTGCCGACAGGAGTGATGTTGCAGTCACTCCTGTCAGGTAGAGGCACGGAGAAGAGAGCAACTGGAGCTCCCAGTGCACCCCTCCTCTACACACAGCCGCTGCACCCCTCCCCCTCCCTGTTCCAACCCTGTCTCTCTAAATAAGCAGACATCAAACCCATGTTTTGTCCATTTAGGGCAAAACAACAGGTTTGCTCTAATGTCTCACCCTTAAGCAGCAAATAAATACCTTTCAGTTGGTACACAAACACTCTGCCCATCACTGTGAGCTGAAGCAAACACCCGGTACTTCTGGGTAAGAGAGGTCAGGGGTTCACACTGTATGATAAATTTGGGCCAATCAGTGCTGTCATATGTAGAGTCCATTGCCCTATGTAAGCTACAACTCTGGCAAACTGTAGCTTACACATGATTTTCCTTTACTATTGGTTGCTGAATAGAACCTACATTAACAGTAGCATAAGGAAAGAAAAACATGAGCGGAACCACAGGGCTGGCCCTGGGACCCCCACTGGGCACCCCAGATGGGATCAAACTGTGTCCGGGTGGGGACAGAGCCAGACCCACGCCGGTCCAGCCCCTAAATATACAACAAACAGCCAATCAGTGCTGTCATATGTAGAGTCCACTTTTAGGCTGGATTCACACAATTGCGGTGCAGATTCCATCCTGTTTGCGGCTCCTGTCCATTCCCACAGCGCAGCAGCTGCGGGGCGAAGGAGGGAGAGGGGCCGCGAGCAGGGAGAAAGAGCCCTGTTCAGTGCGGAATACATCTCTGTGTTAGATGCGTGCCCATTGAACATAATAGGCTGGGAATTTGCACCGCATTGCACAGAAATCGCACACGATTGCACCGCACCTATGTGAACCTGACACATTGAAAACAATGTGTTTTCAAGTGTCATACGAATTGGATGCGGTGTAAGCCGTATCCAATTTGCATAGGTGTATACCCAGCCTAACGTGAACCTGTTGCTTTTAATGTATCTGCAAAGTGCATGTTCTCTTTTAAGCAACCCTATTATTTAAATTTTAGAAAAAATGTAATTTTATTTTACAGCTTGTCTGGGTTTATGAAGACAGTCATTTAGAACATTTCTGCACTCTGCTGGATTAACATAACCCTATGTGACAGTCCAACTGCTTTGTAGAGTATATGGTTGATTGAGTGAACAGAACCTCCCTACCTCCCCTTCCCTATATTCACTTGCATTAGCCAACGTTCCCAAGTAAGCAGCTGTATAGAATTCCACTTTGCTTCAAACAAAGCCCAAAGCAGATTCATTGCAGTCAAAGCTTGGATAGACAGACTCTAAATGTGCATACCATGAACATAGGGCAAGAGCAAATATCTGATTCTATCACATCATTTTATAAATAAAACAGAATGGTTGACAGCTTATTTTTAGCAGGAGCTCTTTGGTTCTAAACATCTAAATGAATGGGTGTTTTTCCGGCCTGTGTGACGAGATCAGAGAAATTTCCTGTACAAGGAGGAGTTGTCAGCATATACCGTATGTATACTATTGAAGTGTATACATGCAAGGTTAGTGTATAAATCATAGGTTTCTGCATTATGATCATATGATATTTCCTTAGATTTTTTTTTTTTTAAGTTTAAAAGAATTTTATTGAGATTTTACAGATACAGAAGAAAAAAAAAACTCCGTAAGTAAGGGAAGGCCTTAACAAAAGTACATATAAAATAACAAGAAGAGGACATTTGCATAGTCAAACAGTGAGCCTACATTAACAGTAGCATAAGGAAAGAAAAACATGAGCGGAACCACAGGGCTGGCCCTGGGACCCCCACCGGGCACCCCAGATGGGATCAAACTGTGTCCGGGTGGGGACAGAGCCAGACCCACGCCGGTCCAGCCCCTAAATATACAACAAACAGACCATCAATTACTTTTATACTCGGAGAGTGTTTGGGAACATGAGCGAGAGACAGGACGGGACTAGGTACCATCGCAAAATCACTTTTACACTGGCTTCCATCAAGTGAATATTGACTATACCCTTGAAGGATTTCAAGAAAAGGGAAAACCACTTGTCCATGTCCCCCTCCCAACTCTTCGCGTATGGGGGTTTCTCGGGTTGATCCGTCAATGATGCATTTATCAGGGATATTCCCCCCCTTTTTATTGGAGATTTCAGAGCACCACTTCTCATAGAGGGTAACTTCCACTAGCCCCGGATTGGCCTTCCATAGCGAGGCCAAAAAATGGTGAATTTGATGGAAATGGAAGCTTTCAGATGGGGGCAAATCCAGTTTGCTGGAGCAATGGTCCAGGGATAGAAGGCTGGAGGAGGAAAGAAAATTACCTATTCTGTAGAGTTCCTTGTTGGCCCACCACTCAAAGGCGCGGATATTCTGACCTGGAGGAAATCGGGGGTTGTTAAAGACATGCTGTAGGGGACAGAGAGAGGAGGCTAACTTAGTGGTGCCAAATAAGTGGTCGCAAAGGGCCATCGAATGGGAGAGTGTAGGGGACAGAATCAAGGGTCTTGATTTGGGGTGAGCCCACACCAGGAAATCCAAGGTGTTGAGAGGGACCGCCTGTCTCTCAATCCCCACCCAATCCGGTCTATAATTTTGTGCATAAATAATGGAAAATTGAGCCAGTTGGGCTGCTTGATAGTACCGCCACAGGTTCGGGAGCCCCAAACCCCCTTGATTACGACGTCTCAAGAGGACCTCAGCCGGGCACCTGAAGCCCTTATTACCCCAAATGAACTTTTTGATCTGGGATTAAAGTTTAAGCAGCTGTGGTTTCTTGATCGGGATGGGAAGGGATCAGGTATAGAATCCTGGGCAGGAGGGTCATCTTAACCAAATTCACTCTCCCCAGCCATGAAAGACTCATCTTACCCCAGCCAACAAGGTCTTCCAAAAGTTGTTTATATGGGGGGGGGGGTAGTTAACAGAATATAAATGCTCAATACTGGCCGCTAATTTAACCCCTAGGTATGGGATATGGGCAGGGCTCAAGGTAAAGTGATAACGATCCTTAACCTGTTGGACTTCCGTCTCGGGAAAATTAATGTTGAGAGCTACAGATTTGGCCATATTGACATTTAATCCTGAGGCCCCTCCGAACTCCTGCAGGAGATGGACAATGCTCGGGATGGAGACGAGAGGGGAGGATATGAACAACAAGAGGTCGTCAGCAAACAGGGCACATTTATGCTTGTGTGGACCACATCTCACCCCCTGGATGTCGGGCTGTCCCCTGACAGCAATCGCCAAGGGTTCAATACAGATCTCAAAGATTAGAGGGGAAAGCGGGCAACCCTGTCTGGTACACCTGTAGATGGGGAGCTGATCAGAAAAGTAGTTTTGCAGCTTAACACACGCTCTGGGATTGGAGTATAGCACTTTAATGGTTTACAGGAAACGGAGGCCAAATCCCCATTGTCTCAGGGCCTCAAACAGATAAGGCCATTTGACCGTGTCAAACGCCTTCTGAAGGTCAACTGACAGCGCAAACCCCTCTTGAGGTGGACCGCTGTCCCACCCCGATCTGAGAAACGAGATGAAATCCACAGCCCTGCGGATCTGGTCAGGTCCCTGCCTCCCAGGGATAAAGCCCACCTGGTCCTTATGGATGTACTTCCCAATAAAAGCGGACATTCTATTAGCCAGGATTTTAGTTAGAATTTTTAAATCATTGTTGATCAGGGAGATGGGCCTGTAGTTACTTACTTCTGAGGGCTCCTTGCCTGGTTTCGGAATGACTGAAATATTGGCCAAGTTAAGGTCGTTACTATCGTTCCCCCTGCAGAGAATTAAATAAATTTGCTAAATGGGGGGCTAAAATAGGCCCGAAATGCATATAATATCCAGTAGAGAGCCCGTCTGGCCCAGGGGCTGAGCCCTTTTTAAGGTGTTTAATGACGTCCAATATTTCAGCCTCCGAGATTGGCTCCTCTAAAGAGAGACTATGTTCCCTGTCCAGCGTGGGCAGTGGAATGCTATCCAGGAACTCATGCAGGGAGGCCGGGGGTCGGCGAACCCCGACTTATAAAGCTTGGCATAGAAATCGTGGAACGTTGCCATGATCCTATGGGGGTTTTGTGTGAGGATCCTCGCGGGGTCTCTCACTTTAGTGAAGGTGAAGGAGCGGAACTTCAGGGAAAGTCTAGCTGCCAATTTGGGGCCAATATGGTCTTTCTGAAGGTAGAACTGGGCATTGGCCCATTGAATCTGTTTCTCCGCTTGGATGTTTAAGGCTAAATTCAGGGCTGCCCTCCCTGCCTCCAACTGGGCTCTGGACTGGGGGGAGGGGTTTTTCTTGTGAGCCTTAGCAAGTTTGTGAAAATCCTGCTCCAACCTGTCTATTTCAATCATTCTCTCTTTCTTAAGTTTAGTAGAAAGGTGAATTATCTTATCCCTAATGACTGCTTTGTGGGCCGCCCAGAGGGTAATGTAGGAGACTTCTCCCCCCGAATTTAGACTAAAATACTCTTTAAGGTCCTCTCCTAGCATTGTACAATGGACTGATTTGTTCAGAAAAGATTCCTTAAGCCTCCACTGAGGTCTTGCTCCCTCATCTGATTGGGTCCTGATTAGAGATGAGCGAACTTCTAGAAGTCCGGGTTCTGCTGGTTCGGCCGAACTTCGGGACAAAGTCCGGGTTCGGGTCCGGACAGAACCCGAACTTTGTCCCGGACCCCGAACCCCATTGAAATCAATGGGGACACTGACTTTTAGGCACAAAAAAGGCTGTAAAATAGTCCTGGAAGGTCCTAGAGGTCTGCAAAAGGAAGGAAATGTGGGTAAGGGTGGGACAAGTGACCTACAAAGAAATGGGGACAGGGAAATAACTTTAACCACTTTAAGACCGAGCCTCTTTTTGGAGTTTGGAGGTTATCAGTTAAAAACAGTTTTTTTTGCTATAAAATTACTTAGAACCCCCAAAAATTATATATATTTTTTTTCTAAGACCCTAGAGAATAAAATGGCCGCCATTGCAAAACTTTATGTCACACCGTATTTGCGCAGCGGTCTTAAAAGCGCAATTTTTTTAAAGAAAATTCAGTTTTTTTAGTTAAAAAATAAGACAACAGTACAGTTAGGTCAATTTTTTTCCATATTAAGAAAGATAATGTTACGCCGAGTAAAATGATACCCAACATGTCATGCTTCAAAATTTCGTCCGCTCGCGGAATGGCGACAAACTTTGCAACATAAAAATCTCCATTGGCGACGTTTAAAAAATTCTAGATTTTTGCATTACAGAGGAAGTCTAGGGCTAGAATTATTGCTCTCGCTCTAACGATCGCGGTGATACCTCACATGTGTGGTTTGCACACCGTTTTCATATGTGGGCGGGACTTACGTATGCGTTCGCTTCTGCGCACGAGCTCGCAAGGACGGTGCACTTTCATTTTTTTTTTTTTTTTTTTTAATTATGTATTTTACTTTTTCATTTTTATTTTTACAGCTTTCTTTTTTTAAAAAAAAATTTTTGATCACTTTTTTTCCTATTACAAGAAATGTAAACATTCCTTGTAATAGAAAAAAGCATGCCAGGACCTCCAAAATATGAGATCTGGGGTCAAAAAGACCTCAGATCTCATTTTTACACTAAAATGCATTAAAAAAAAAAAAACTACTACTTGTGACGTAGCTTCCGCCCAGCCATGTTATGGAGCCGGATGAGCCCTATCCAGCCCTCATGCTCCCCTGTGCTCCAGCGCTCCCTGTCTGCTCTATCAGGGGTTCTGGAACCAGGGCCATAAGAGAGGTTGCGTACTGCATAAGCCAGACTCCACCATCAGGTACGTGACAGCAACGGACAGCCAGTCCGAGTCTGCGCAGTGGCCCTCTCCTATGGAGGATCTGAGTATGCACATAGCCAGGCTCACCCAGGCTGTGAGGGACTTACAAGGGGAATACAGAGAACCAGGTCCGAGAACTCACATTGCCTGTCAGCACCAGCCAGCTGGATGCTCACACCCTGCTAACCATGCCTAGTGAACCCGAGGTACCCCTGCCCAAACGGTTCACGGGGGACCGCCTGAAGTTCCGGACTTTTCGCACTGCATGCGAACTGCACTTCTACCTGCAGCCCCGCACCTTCTCGTCAGAAGCTACTAAAGTGGGACTGGTCATCTCGCTGCTAAGGGATCAACCACAAGCATGGGCTCACCGGCTGCTGGAACAGGGGGCTCCAGAGACCACCAACCTTGTCCTTCTCTTTCAGTCCATGGCTCAGTTGTATGAGGACCCCCTCCAGGCTGCTACAGCTAAGGCTGCTCTCCACACACTCCAGCAAGGCCGCCGAACGGCGGAAGATCATGTAGCAGAGTTCTGGCGCTAGAGCGCAGATACCTCCTGGAACGACGCTGCGCTCCGTCATCAGTTCCGATTGGGGCTCACCGAACTGCTCAAAGATGAGCTGGCCCGTGTGGGAGCCCCCACCAACATTGGAAGCTCTGATCAACCTGACCATCCAGGTCGACCGACATCTGTGGGAGCATAGAGCCGAAGAAGCTGCAGGGGGTGTTTGCCCCGTCCAAACGGAGCCCGGACCTTCCCAGCCAGCTCTCTCCCCTGAGGAGAGACACAGACGTCTGAATTCCAACCTCTGCCTCTATTGTGGTGGCCCCGGACACCGTGTCAGGTCCTGTCTGGCTAAGCAGGGAAACCGGCTCCGCTATACCCCTGGAGAACTCTTATCTTTGGCCGATCCCTGGCTATCCTGGATTCCAGGGCCTGTAGCTGCTTCATCAATTTGGCCTTTGCAGCTCAGCACCAGATACCACTCAAGCCTAAGACCCGCCGGATGGCCATCCGATTGGTGGATGGGTCCACCATAAAATCCGGAGCAGTCACCCATGAGACAGTGCCTCTTCTTGCCCGGACAGCTGGCGGACACATGGAACATCTGTCATTGGACGCCATAACGTCCCCTCTGTGCCCAGTCATTTGGGGTCTGCCATGGCTCCGGGCACACTGTCCTACCATTGACTGGCCCTCGGGAGAGGTCCAGTTTCTCTCCTCATACTTTCAGCAACACTGTTTGCCACCAGCTCCGGAATTCCCCTCTTCAGTGCTCTGTCTGGACTCTGATTCTGATAACGAAACCCGTCTCGCTGTTTCATCTGCCTACCATGAGTTTCTGGATGTGTTCAGCAAGAAAGGGGCAGATGTTCTCCCACCTCACAGGTTGTATGATTGCCCGATAGAGCTGCTACCAGGGGCAGAAGTACCCTTTGGCCAAATTTACCCACTCTCTGAGTTGGAACTGAAAGCCCTCAAGGCTTATCTGGATGATAACCTTCAGAAAGGGTTCATCCGGCCCTCCACTTCCCCTGCAGGAGCTGGAATATTCTTTGTGGAGAAGAAAGACCACACTCTCAGACCCTGCATAGACTATCGGGACCTTAACAAGATTACCATTAAGAACCGGTACCCCTTGCCACTGGTCCCTGAGTTATTTTAAAGACTAGGAACCGCTGTTGTGTTTACCAAACTTGATCTTCGGGGAGCCTATAACCTGATCCACATCCGGGAGGGCGATGAGTGGAAGACTGCGTTCCGGACGCGCTTCGGCCACTTTGAGTACTTAGTGATGCCCTTCGGGCTCTGCAATGCGCCAGCCACTTTCCAGCACCTAGTAAATAATGGATTTCGTGACTACTTGGATCAGTTCGTCATCATTTACCTGGATGACATCCTCATCTTTTCAACTTCCCTGGAGGATCATCGCAGGTATGTCAGGTACGTCCTACAATGTCTACGGCAGCATGGACTCTTTGCTAAGGCTGAAAAGTGTGCCTTTGAGTGTTCCGGAATCTCATTCCTGGGCTTCGACATCTCAGTCACTGGGGTAACCATGGATCCCCAGGAAGTCGCTGCAATTGTGGATTGGCCAGTTCCCGTGGACAGGAAAGGGGTCGAACGGTTCATCGGGTTTGCCAACTTCTATAGGGAGTTTATTAGAGGATTCTCTGCAGTGATCGCACCCATCACCCAACTCACTAAACAGTGCTCCCGTTTCCTCTGGTCCCCTGAGGCCCAAATGGCCTTCCAGAAGCTCAAGGAACTGTTTACCACGGCCCCTGTTCTCAAACACCCAGATTTGGCTCTGCCTTATACTCTGGAGGTGGACGCTTCTGAGACAGCCGTGGGAGCAGTCCTATCCCAGAGACGGGGTCCCAAGGCCTCGCTTCACCCCATTGCTTTCTTCTCCCGCAAGCTCACAGCGCCAGAAAAGAATTATGATGTGGGAGACCGGGAACTTCTGGCAATCAAATCAGCCCTGGAGGAATGGCGGTATTTGCTGAAAGGAGCCTTACACCCTGTCATGGTATTCACTGACCATAAGAACCTAGAGTACCTGCGCACTGCTAAAAGGCTGAGACCACGCCAGGCATGATGGGCTCTATTTTTCTCTCGTTTTAACCTGCATATCACTTACAGGCCCGGGTTGAAGAACGTGAAGCCGGAAACTCTGTCCAGGATGTTCAGTGAGCCTGGCGACTCCACGCCACCTGATACCATCCTCCCATTCCGGAGCTTCCTGCTACTGCAGGAGGATTTTCTAGCTCGAGTTAAGCGGTCCCTGGCGGGATTAACCATGTCTCCTGATTCCAGGGTGACACTGAAAGATGGACTGTGGTGGTTCCGGGATAAACTCTCATTCCAGAACAGCAGCGTTTAACAGTGCTGGAACTCTGTCACAACCACCAATTGGCCAGACACTTTGGCGGTCATAAGACTGCGGAACTGTTGTCACGCTCCTTTTGGTGGCCTTCTGCTGACAAGGAGTGCCCAACACAAGACTAGCCGGGCAAAAGCATGGGGTCTGTTAAACCCACTGCCCATTCCTGAACGGCCATGGTCACACATATTGATGGATTTTATTGTGGAACTACCCCCATCTGAAGGATTCAATTCCATTTTTGTCATTGTAAATCGCCTCACCAAAATGGCCCACTTCATTCCAATGAAGGGCACTCCCACGGCAACTGAAACAGCAGGGACATTTATCAAGGAAGTGGTCTGACTGCATGGACTCCCTATCAACATTGTCTCTGATCGTGGGGTGCAGTTCACTTCCCGGGTCTGGAAAGCCCTGTGTTCCGCATTAAACATTGAACTAGCATTCTCCTCTGCATATCACCCCCACTATACGTCTCCTCTTACGATCAAGTTACAAATTACGCCTTGTGTCCCGAAAGGTCTGGGCCCTT
>BLSH010033236.1:99088-123146 GCA_018402905.1 Glandirana rugosa
ACCCCGGCTGAAGGCTGGGCCTTTTTTCAGGACCCAATGCCCGAAATTGTTATCGGACCTTATGGTCCACGTGAGTGTCCCTTCTGGGTCTCGCTGTTACCTATGGCGGAGTTTGCGTACAACAACACCGAGCACTCAGCCACAAAGCAGTCCCCATTCTGGGCGAACCTGGGGTACCACCCTACCTTTATGCCAAACTTGGTTCAAGAAAGCGAGGTACCTGCTGTACAAAAGACAAGGAACAACAAGGTGCTACAAGAAACCCTAGCCCAGACACAGGAATGCAACAAGAGGGCATTAGACAAGGGCAAATGCGGGGAATTGGACTTGCAACCAGGTGACCATGTATGGTTAGCAACCAAGAACCTGAGGTTGGCATGCCCTTCCAGGAAATTGGGCCCAAGGTTCATCGGGCCATTCCCCGTGAAAAGGAAAATCAACAGGGTGGCAAATGAGCTGGACCTTCCGCCTTCCCTGTGAGTGCACCTGGTATTCCAGGCTATTGTTAAAGCCCGTAACCCAGGACTTTTTTCCGGGTCGGAAGTCGGCCCCACCTGAGCCCATCCTTGTGGATGGTGAGGAGGAATTTGAAGTGGAAACTATCCTCAACTGCAGGAAGAGGGGTGGATCTACCCAGTTCTTGATTAAGTGGAAGGGGTACGGGCCCGAAGAAAGCTAATGGGAACTTGAAAACCACATCCACGTGAAAGAGCTTGTCAGGTCCTTTTGGAGAAGACATCCAGAGTTAAAAGCCCGGTTGGGCATCCGGAGGCTGCCCCTTGGGGGGGGGGGGCAATGTTAGAAGAAGATTGTGCTGAGGACTTGTTTGCACTTTATTGTTATTTCTTCACACTCCCGGAGGAGGCGGCGCCGAGCAGTCCTATTTGAACTTCCTGCTCCTGTCAGCAAGTGCTGTCCGTTCTACAGCGTTACCGTGTTCCTGAGCAACCCATTCTGAGCTACCTGTTACCTGTGACCCGGCCTGAACCCGCATCTGCTTGAACTCTGCCTGCACCGACCCCCGGCTTGCCTACGACCACTATTCTTTCTGATCCCTGTGTACTTCAATCTGCCTGCCTGTTAACGACCCTGCCCGCATGTTATCGACCCGGTCTGTCTCACTACTCTTCCATCTTGCACGACCTTCTGGACGACATCTTACCATCACCAGTGTCCTATCCAGCCCTCGTGCTCCCCTGTGCTGTGCTCCAGCGCTCCCTGTCTGCTCTATCAGGGATTCTGGAACCAGGGCCGTAAGAGAGGTTGCCTACTACATAAGCCAGACTCCACCATCAAGTACATGACACCCTGGACATTATGAGATGCTAATTTCAAAATTCCTACATTATTAGGTGTGGGGGTCATAGTGACAGCTAAGTGATAAGTGCCGCACTGAAGAACCACTCGCCCGATCCTGAAGAAGTAGAACTTTGTCTCCTTGGAAGGTGTATTCAGGAACACCTCACGCCCGTTGAGAAGGAGCCTCCCTGGTGCCTGGGGACAGACAGAAAGAAGGGGGGGAAGAAAAGGAGAGTAGAGAAAAAGGAATACATACTTTAGAAAGAGAAGAGGAGGGGGAAGACGGCCAGTCACTGCCCAATCTCTCAGTATCCGGGGGATGGGAGCTAGGAAACCAGCACCCATGCGCCAAATCAGACCAAGTAACATCTGCCTAACCGGCAGAAACACATCTGCTCCTGGGTGAACCAAGTAATGGAGCCCAAGAGCAGAGGGAGGAGCATGCCTACCGCCCCACCCCTTAAGCAGCCCTAGTCACAAGAAAAATTGGAACAGACCCCTCATAAAAAACAAAACAGTAAAGAAACAGAGGCCCCAGAGCCCCCCCGTCAGTGCGGGGAGCCCCGCAGCGGGGGGAGGAGTGGGGAGGAGGGGGCACGCCAAACATGTCACTCTTAATCAAATTGGGGCAGACTCCTGGAAAACTGTTAGGCACAGGCAACGTATATATAAATGAGCAAAAAACAGTCCTGAGACAATATGAGGGAGATCAAGCCCTTAAGTCAAAGAAGCAAAGGGAGGTCCCCACAGAAAAGGTTTGGATGCTCAGATCCCTGCCCCACCCCCCCAAAAGTGTCCCGCCCGAGCAACGGGGCTGGGCCAGGCGGGGCCAGGACCGGAGGGCCCAGTAAACCAACTCTTCCATGAGGCCCAGGAAGGGCCTCTCATACAACATAAACCTGAGTAACAAAAATAACAAAAAGTACCATTGGGGAAATTAAGGTAGCGACAGGCAAGAACAGTATATTTTTAAAGAGGGGGGGAAAAAACCCACTTTGCGACTAGCATTGAGCCTTTCAGTCTATGAACAAAGCCCCAAAGGATGTTTGAAAGGATCAAGGGGGGTGAGAGTCCTTGGACCTCTTGGATTGCTGGGTCCGCCAGACCGGAGGGATTGGACTTTGAGATGAGGGGCCCTTAGAAGATCCGATATTCTTGGATTGAAGAGAGGAGGATGGATCCAGTGCGATGAGGTTGAGCTTGATCAGCAAATGCTCTCCTTCCTGAAAAGAACAAAAACTGTAATTCTTGCCTTTGAAGAAGAAGGGAAGGTGGAAGGAATCTCGAGCAGGGGTCTCAGGGCTCTCCTCTTTTGAATGGTGACAGGGGAAATGTCAGCAAAAACCTGGAATGAATGGCCCTGAAAGGATAACTGCTGTATATTGCTGGTGAGTTTCAAGATCTCCTCCTTCACCGCGTAAAAATGTGGTTTGACAACTATGTCTCTGGGTAGCCCATCTATACGGGGCACCTGGAGGGCCCAAGGCCCTGTCCAATTCCAGCCTACGGTCCGGAATGTCAGGAACAATTTGATGAAGGAGCGAACTGTGGCCTGTATGTCCGTGATGGATTCCGGCAATCCCAGAATTCGGAAGTTATATCTGCGAGAGCGGTTTTCAAGGTCCTCAGTCTTGGAGAGGGCTGTATCCAGTTGATCTTGAAGGTCCTGTATGCTGGAGGTATTTTGGTACGCTCTGGCTATCATTTGGTCTGTCTTTAGTTCAATGGCATCAATCCTGGACCCTAAATTCTGGAGATCTGTTTGGATAGTAGAAGTGATTTGGGAGGCAGTTTGGGCCAGGCCTTTGAACAATATCTTAGAGAAGGTTTCCACCATGAATCTCAGGTCCAAGTGCAGTGTTGGTAATGGGGACCCCGAGACTCCAGGTGTATCCGGTATCGGTGGCCGTTCCCCGCTCCGGGAGGCGAACATTTCATCCAGGATCCTTTCCAAAAGGGACACGTTAGATGCCGGGGAGAGGGCCTGAGGGTTGCTAGGGTCAGAAACAGGTGGACCTGGGCTGGGGTGAATTTGTGATCCCCCTTCTGCCCGCCTCCATATCCTCAGGTTTGTCCATATGGTCTGGCTGAGACCCGGTGGGCACAGAATTGCTTTTAGAGGTCTGGTTAGTGAAACCTGGATGTTTAGTAATGTCTCTTCTCACCGCTGCAGCATACATAGGGAAAAATCCTTGCCTGCAGCCTCCCTAGTATAGAAAACAGAGAGATGTTTTTTGCCCAATGCTATCGTAGTAAAAGGCTATAGGCCTAGATGACAAAAGGGAGCCAAACGGGGATGAAGGGGATCACTTGAGAGAATGGGTGCTAAAGTAGATCACAGATCCTTTCCAGTGCTGGATTTATGGTACAGACTGGAGGGCACCAACAGAACCGCCCTGGCCTGAGTGTCCCAGACCCGGCTTCTCCTATCCCCCTGGCTTGCCGACAAGTTCCTTGCTGTTCCGTACTGTGGAATGGATGGCAGAGTGGGGAAGGGGTCTCTCGGTGCCCAACAATCTCAGATGGGGGAGGGGGGCTCACCCAACACCAGGCCGCACTATTAGGCTAGAGGATTAGCCTGGACTCACAGGAAGGCTCTGGCTGCGGCCTCGCCCAGGAATCCTATCCCCCAGTGAGAATGGGTCCAGGGGGGCTCCCTGCTGGTATTGCTGCCGCCCTGGGGGGACCCCGGGACAAACCCTCCGCCTGTCCCCGGAGTGATGTATGCTCCGGAGTCCCGGCCATCTGCTACCTTGCTGTCCGCTGCCTGCCTGTGTATAGGCTGCAGCCGCCGGGGCTCCTGCGGGCTTGGAGGCCCCTGGAAACAGTGCAGGCGTCTCCGTTCACTGTGGGCACCCAGACAGATGGGTCTCTGTCCACGGTATTAGCTGCTGACGGGCTGCGGGAGTGGAGCGGGTCGGAGCTCCGGGACTACGCAGCCATCCCAGGTTTCTCGCGCATGCGCCGTCCTACCCTTAGATTTTAATGCATTGAGTTTTTAAATTCTACACATATTATGAAACATTAATTTATCTGTGGTGCTGCTTATTTTATAACAGAGGTAACAGGATTTATTTAATTTGAAATACCAGGTTTGTATTTAAGCGGAACTTCGCCTAAAAAGGGAAGATCTGCTCTTTCTCCTCCTCCCCCCCCCCTGCAACATTTGGAATACATTTTTTTGGGGGGGTGGGTACCTGGTTTTGACAGGTATCAGCTCTCACTTCCAATGGGATTGTCGCAGCGGATCCACTGGAAGCCCCCCCCCCTTCCCTGCCCACCACCTTCTGGGACACGTCACAGGTCCCAAAAGGCTGAGAAACCATTCACAAAGCACAGCTCAGCTTGCACATGCACAGTGTGAAGCTGGCTATGAAGTTGCAAGGAGTCACGGCTGGCTGCTCACAGTTAACATGCCAGTGCTGGGGACCTAAAGAACCAGCTCGGGTGAGGGCGATGCTGGATTCTTGGACAGGTTAATGTGTCTTTATTAAAAGTCAGCAGCTGTAATTTGTAACTTTTGCACAATTGACTGTAGCTCCTCTTTAACCACTTTAGCCCCAGAAGGATTTCCCACTGTAGGACCAGAGCACTTTTTGCGACTCAGCACTGCGTCGCTTTAACTGACAATTGTGCGGTCGTGCGACGTTGTAACCAAACAAAATTGGCGTCCTTTTTTTCCGAGAAATAGAGCTTTCTTTTTGTGGTATTTGATCCCCTCTGTGTCATTTCTGATCACCGCTATAAACAAAAAAAAAGAGCGACAATTTTGAAAAAAATATATATTTTTTTACTTTTTGTTAAAATAAATGTTCAAAAAAAAATATAAAGATACAAATTTATTCATCAGTTTTGGCCAATATATATTCTTCCACATATTTGTGGTAAAAAAAAACACAATCAGTGTGTATTGATTGGTTTGCACAAATGTTGCCGCATTTACAAACCATGAGAATTCATTTATGGCGTTTTCACTATTTTTTTTACTAGTAATGGCAGTGATCTGCGATTTTTATCAGGACTGCAATATTGCGGCAGACATGTTGGACATTTATGACACTTTTTTGGGACCAATGACATCTATACAGCGATCAGATCTAAAAATAGCCACTGATTATTGTATAAATGTCATTGGCAGTGAAGGTGTTAACATGCCGGGGGCGATCTAGGGATTAACTGTGTTCCCTGGGTGTGTTCTAACTGTATGGGGGTTGGGCTGCTAGGGGCATGACAGATCTAACTGATCCCAAGTACAGTTTTACATTGGCGGTTCCGGGTTCTGGCTCTCTCACAGGCAATCGCTGATTGCCAGCGGACGTCGAGTCCACCCGACCCGCAGCCCTACTAGCGCACGCGCGGATCACCGTTTATAAATGGTGGCGGTATCGCGCCACATTGCAGCTGTAAATGTACGCGAGGCAGTCGGGAACCGGTTAATGGGAATCAATAATACTTTTGGAACTATTTAATTTTTTATAGGTTTTTAAACCATTGTTTACTTCTGCTTTTAATACTGAGTAGGCATACTGATAATTAAATATGAATGTTCTTCAGTGTTCTTGACATATATGTTTGTTCTAGGTGAAAAACTAAAAGAATATTGACACCAGAGGGTCAGCGTAATAGCCAGGCAACTACCATTTTACAGGGAAGTCAGTAAAGGTTAAGTCAAATTTGTTGGACTGTACACTAAAAAACTGTAAAAAAAATGCACAGGCTATGCAGGGATAACAACAATACAGACCTAGCTGGATAGCACTGGTAGAATGATAGGCAGTTTGGAACATATTATGCACAGAAATGTTGTGCAGACAGTCAGCAATATGATGTGTGGATGACTATGCGCTGCCTCTAGCACTCCTAGGCCATGGCACATGCTAAATAAGCAGACCTTGATCTCTGTCTCTCATTGGGAATTACATTATTTGTAAGACATGCATACAGCAAATATCCCAGCAATTCTGAAATGTAAAGATCTGTAATGCACAGCAACCAATTTAATTTCATTTTAAGTATCATCAGTAAAGTTTGATTAGTTCCTATGATCTTTGCATTTTGCTCTTCACATTATAGAATAAGTCTATTTTATATCACTGTGCAGATGAGTCAATTGTCATTTAGAGCTTGATATCCTGCTATATACAGTATATACATTTGTGCGGGGAATAACTAATCTCCTAATTTATTAATTGTCCAATTCCACCCACACCCATCACAGTATAAATCCAGGCTTTCCTTGCGGGGGAACATATTGCAGGGGGTTACACATGCAGAGGGGTTCTTCCAAAAAAGCGGGGTTCTTTAAATAAGTGGGCACTTCTGCTCTTGCACTTCAGCGATCTGCACAAGGCGCACACTATCAACAAACTGCTTTGCATAACACCAGACTACAGGTAACCTCATTTCTAAATCATCACAATTTCCTCTCTGAAACATGCATTCATTATCTCTCCTTCTCGCAATAGCAGCCTCTCTTCTCAAACTATCTTTTCTGCACCCCTCTCCCCCACCCCACAATCTGTACATATCATCCTCACTTCTCCCCTCTCCCTATTACTGCACTCATTACCTCTTTCTAACTCTAAGCCCACATGCTAGCAAAACCAGGATGCTCAAGCATGTCCCCTCATATAAATCTTATTCCCATGTTGCCTCCCTTTCTCTTCTGCTTCTCCTAGCCTCTGAAGATATTTCCCCAAACCCTGGGCCTCCCTCATTTAACACCCAACACCACCACCCCACACCCTCTGGCAGTAGTCATGATCTACGCAATTTAATCTCCATCCCCCTTCTTCCCAAAACCAGCCTCCCCTTCTCCTGCTCCCTCTGGAACGCCCGCTCTGTCTGCAACAAGCTCACTGCTGTTCATGACCTATTTGTCACTAATTCCTTCAATCTACTTGCTATCACCGAAACCTGGCTCCATGAATGCGATTCTCCTTCTCCTGCTTCTCTCTCCCATGGTGGCCTTCTCTGGACTCACTCCCCTAGGCCTAATGGACGCAAAGGAGGTGGAGTTGGATACCTCCTATCCCCACAGAGCACCTTTCAGGTTCTTCACTCTCCTCGCTCTCTTTCCCTCTCATCATTTGAAGCCCACTGTATACGTCTATTCTCTCCAACCTCCCTAAGTATTGCTGTGATCTACCGGCCTCCTGGACCACTGTCAGCTTTCCTTGATGAAATTTCTGCCTGGCTACCCTACTTCCTCTCTTCTGAAATTCCCACAATCCTTCTTGGTAACTTCAACATCCCAGTTAACACTAACATTACTGCTACTTCTAAACCTCTTAGTCTAACTTCCTCATCTGACCTGAAGCAATGGGTACAGGCTTCTACTCACACTAATGGAAACACCCTCGACCTTGTCTTCTCCTATCTATGCGCTCCATGCAACTTCTCCAACAATCCTTTTCCTCTCTCTGACCACCACCTTATTAGTTTCTCTCTCTCCCTGTCTTGCACCACCTTCCCCTTTTCCCCTGCTTGGTGTTATCCTGGACTCTGAACTCTCCTTTTGGCCCTACATCCAATCACTTTCTAAGGTTTGCCGCCTCAACCTCTGCAACATCTCTAAAATACGTCCCTTCCTAACCAATGAAACCACAAAGCTCATGATTCACTCCCTGGTCATCTCTCGCCTTGACTACTGCAACTCCCTCCTCACTGGCCTACCTTTACGTAGACTATCCCCCCTCCAGTCCATCATGAATGACGCTGCCAGACTCATCCACCTTACAAACCGTTCAGCGTCTGCCACCCCTCTCTGCCAATCCCTCCATTGGCTGCCATTCACTAAACGAATCAAATTCAAAATACTAACAATGAGCTACAAAGCCATCCCCAACTCTGCTCCCAGCTACATCACCAGCCTAGTCTCAAAATACCAACCTAATCGTCCTCTTTGTTCCTCCCAAAATCTCCTGCTCTCCAGCTCCCTCATCACCTCCTCTCATACTCGCCTCCAAGACTTCTCCCGAGCCTCTCCCATCCTCTGGAACTCCCTACCCCAATCTGTCAGACTGTCCCCAAATCTATCCACCTTCAAGCAATCCCTGAAAACTTTTCTCTTCAGGGAAGCCTATCCTGCCACCACCTAACAACTATACTTCTTATTTTCTCAATCCGCTCATCCCCCAAAGTTATTGCCCTTTCGTCTCATTTAACCCTCTTTCCTAGATTGTAAGCTCCAACGAGCAGAGCCCTCTGATTCCTCCTGTATTGAATTGTATTGTAATTGTAATGTCTGCCCTAACATTTTAAAGCCCTGTGCAAACTTTCAGCGCTATATAAATCCTGTATAATAATAATAATAATAATAACTACATTTTCAAATGCACAGTGAGCATGTTTGGTACCAGTTAATATTCTTGAATATTTACTCATCATGCTGTTGTAGGTCATTTTTTTCGGAAACTATTTTTGCACATTAACTAAAACTGCTTATTATAAGTTTCATAAGTTTACAAAGAAAAATTTACTTCACCCATCAATTTCCATCCTTTTTTAAACATCACGCATTTGGAAAACAGTATATTTAGCTAGATATTTATGCCAAAGCTGATAATAGATCTTCAAATCAGAGGATTTCCTACATTATACACAATCATACAGTTGTGCAATTAAAGCCTAACTCCAGGTCTTACTTAATTTTAACCACTTCCTTACTGGGCACTTAAACCCCCCTCCTGCCCAGACCAATTTTCAGTTTTCAGCACTGTCGCATTTTGAATGACAATTGCGCGGTCGTGCAATGTTTTACCCAAATAAAAATTGCGTCCTTTTTTTCCCACAAATAGAGCTTTCTTTTGGTGGTATTTGATCCCCTCTGCGTCATTTCTGATCGCCGCTATAAACAAAAAAAAGAGCGACAATTTTGCAAAAAAGAACACTATTTTTTACTTTTTGCGAAAATACAAATCCATAAAAAAAAAAAAACTATTCATCAGTTTTGGCCGATATATATTCTTCTCCATATTTTTGGTAATGAAAAAAAATCGCAAATCGGCGTATATTGATTGGTTTGCGCAAAAGTTATCGCATCTACAAACTATGGGAATTGATTTATGGTGTTTTTATTATTTTTATTTTTTTTACTAGTAATGGCGGCGATCTGTGATTTTTATCGGGACTGCGATATTGCAGCAGAAATGTCGGACATTTTTTACACATTTTTGGGACCAATGACATTTATACAGCGATCAGAAATTTAAATGTCCACTGATTACTGTATAAATGTCATTGGCAGTGAAGGGGTTAACCTGCAGGGGGCAGTGAAGGGGTTAACAATGTTCCCTGGGCGTGTTCTAACTGTGGGGGGCGGGGCTGGTCGGGACATAACAGATCTAACTGATCCCAGTGACAGGGATCAGTAGATCTGTCATGTCCCCTGTCACAGAACGGAGAACCGCCATGTTTACATCTGCGGTTCCCCATTCTGCAGCTCTGTAAGGCGATTGTGGGTCTCGAGCGGACATCGAGTCCGCCCAACCCACGGGCACGCACGCGCAGCGTGCGGTGGCCGTGCGCGCAGTGTGCGGTGGCCGTGCGCGCAGCGTGCGGTGTCTGTGCGCGGCCGTTGCCGCCAGGGGGCGCTCCGGGAGCGCGCACAGGGGACGACGTCCATGGACGTCGTCCCGGCATTTCAGATCCGCGCTGGAGCCGTACTTCGGCAATAGCGCGGATCTGTAGGGGTTAAAACCCTTTTCACAATGGGGCCTGCCGGTCCGTTCTTGGTAAAGCACCGCTTATTTTAGCTGCACTTTACTGCTGTGTAAGCAGCGCTTTTCAGCCGCTAGCGGGGTGATTTAAACCCCAAAGAAGGGGTTAAAAATGCCACCTTTTTGCGGCTCTTCCAAATCGCTTTTCAGGCACTTCAGAAGCACTGCCCCTTCATTGCAATGGGCAGGGGTGGTTTGAGAGCGCAGTATACAGCGCTCCCAGCCCGCCCCAAATATGCTGCTTGCAGGACGTTTCCTAATGTCCTGCAAGTGCACCGCCCCAGTGTAAAGCACTCGGGCTTTCACACTCGGGCGGCATGGGAGGCAGTTTTTAGGTGCTTTACAGATGCTATTTCTAGCACTAAAATGGCTGAAAACTGCCTCAGTGTGAAAGGGGTCTACACAGTTCAGTTAGACCATGCTGGTCTAAATGAACTGTTTCTTTTGCAAATAGATGTGTGGGCTGTCAGCGCTGTAAAAACTGGACTTAGAATTAGCTACATACAGTATACAGTGCTGTGTTCCAGCAGTGGTATGGGGACTTGCTATCCCATTCCCAGAACAAAATTGGGTTAGGCTGAGTGCTGTTCAGCCATTCACAGAAAGTCTTGTATTTTTATGAACAAATACAAGGCTTCCTTTAATTGGTTGAGGTGGGGAGGTGGGCAGATCATGTCACTATTCCTCGACCAATCAGAGTAAGCATTGTATTCATTCATAAAAATGCACAACTTCCTGTGAAACAGCATTCAGCCCCACTCAATTTTGTTCTGGGAATGGGACAGGAAGTCCCCGTACCTCTGCCAAAACACAGCACTATATACAGTATGTAGCTGATGCTATATACAGTTGATACAGTGTGACAACCACTGCATCTATTGGTAAAGGAAATAGTTCTTTTGGGCAAGCTTAATCCAAACAAAGGGGTTTTATTAAAACTTACCGTAAAATCCTTTTCTCCGAGTTCACTGACAGACGCAGCTCTTCATTGACTTTGTGGGGTTTTATGTTCGTCCCAATAGGAGTTAACTAGGCAGGGAAAAGAAACAGCTGGGGGCCGTCCTCTCTTCCTACATCAAACCCCCTCATAGCATAGCTCCTCAGTTCGTACACAAGCCTTACAGAAACAGAGCCCAGAGGGGTGGGTGCTGCGTCTGTCAGTGAACTCGGAGAAAAGGATTTTAAGGTAAGTTTTAATAAAATCCCTTTTTCTCCTTACGTTCACTGACAGACGCAGCTCTTCATTGACTTTGTGGGAACGTCCCCAAGCTGTGTCAAAAAAGAGGGGTGGGTAAACGCTAACAACTGTACCCAACTGAACCTCTGAGGAGGCGCCAGTCGCGCCTACACCGCCGCCTGCAAAACTTTGCGGCCAAAAGCAGCATCCAAAGATGCAAACACATCAACTTTATAAAACTTAGTGAAAGTGTGAACCGAGGCCCAAGTGGCCGCTTTGCACACCTGGGACACCGATGCCTGGTGTCTGAAAGCCCAGGAAGTACTAACCGCCCGGGTAGAGTGAGCCGTGACCGGAAAAGGGGGAACCTTGCCCCGAACAGAATACGCATGAGTCACGGTTTTTCTAATCCAATGAGAAATCGTAGCCGAAGAGGCCACCAATCCTTTACGCGGGCCCTCTGGCAGAACAAACAAGGCGTCAGCTTTTCGAAAGGGACCTGTAGCAGCCAAGTACACCCGTAAGGCCCTCACTACGTCCAAGGCATGCAACTCAAACTCCTTTTGGGTGCGATGGACGAGGGCACAACGAAGGCAGGACAATATCTTCATTGATGTGAAAAGAAGAGACTACCTTCGGAAGAAAAGAAGGAGAGGGTCGCAAGACCGCCTTATCCCTATGCATTATCAAATAAGGAGACTTGCACGATAGTGCAGCTAATTACGACACCCGTCTGGCAGAAGTGATGGCGACTAAGAAGGCCACCTTCTGCGACAGAAGTTTTAAGGAAATCTCCCTGATTTTCTCATAAGGTGGTTTCTGAAGAACAGAAAGCACCAGATTCAGATCCCACGGAGCCACACCTTGTACAAAGGTACGAATCAGAGAGTGTGAAGCTAAAGGTCTCTGAAATAGTATGGCTAAAGCCGAGATCTGGCCCTTGAGTACCCAAGGCCAAATTCTTATTCAGGCCCTGCTGTAAAAAGGTCAGGACCCTGGACATGACATAAGAGCAAGGGTTATAGCCCTCCGCCTCACACCAAGCAATGTAAGCCTTCCAGGTGCAGTGATAAATCTTACGAGAAGTGCACTTGCGAGCTTTCAACAGAGTAGGGATTACGGAGTCAGCGACTCCCCTATCCCTCAGCACCTGGGACTCAATAGCCAAGCCGTCAAAGCCAGCGAGGGTAAAGCAGGGTGCAATATGGGTCCTTGAGACAGAAGATCGTCTCGCATCGGGAGCCGCCAAGGGGCATCTGCCACCATTTGCACCACGTCGGCATACCAGGTGCGCCGGGGCCACCAGAATTGTTGGTATCCCTTCCATCATTATTCTGCGTACCAATCTCGGGAGCAGTTTTATCGGAGGGAAGTTGTACAGGAGACGATAATGGCTCCAGGGGGCCACTAGAGCGTCCGTGGCCGCTGCCAACGGATCCCTCGTTCTGGACACAAAGGTTCTCACTTTGTGATTGAACCGGGACGCCATGAGATCCACATCCGGCGTCCCCCATCTGTGGCAAATCTGATTGACCACCTCCGGGTGGAGGGACCACTCCCCCTGGTCCAGCGTCTGGCGACTGAGAAAATCCACCTGCCAGTTCTCCATGCCTGGAATGTAAACTTCTGAGATAGCCGGAACGTGAAGTTCCACCCATCGCAGTATCAGAGCTGCCTCTGCTGCAGCCGCTGGACTCCTTGTGCCGCCCTGATGGTTCACATATGCCACCGCTGTGGCATTGTCCGATTGAATTTGGATCGGACGGCCTTGCAATCTCATTGTCCAATGAAAAAGACACAGTCTGATTGCTCTCAGCTCCAGCACATTGATGGGCAGACGAGCCTCCTGGGCCGACCAACGGCCCTGAGCAGATAGCTGCCCCAGGACTCCACCCCAGCCCGTTACGCTGGCGTCCGTGGTGATTATCATCCACTGAAGAGGCAGGAACGACTTCCCCTGAGTTAGGGCCGAGTCCCGAAGCCACCAGATCAGAGACGCCCTGGTCTGGGGGCTCAACCGGATCGGAAGGTCCAACGACCGATGAGACTTGTCCCACTGAGTCAGGATTGCTCGTTGGAGAAAACGAGTGTGACTCTGGGCAAAGGGTATCGTCTCGAACGACGAGACCATGAGTCCCAGCACCCTCATACAGAACCGTAATGAAGACTGACGGTGCGATAGAAGGGTGCGCACTGCCGACTGTAGACACTGCTGTTTTTTCGGAGGGAGGAACACCTTCGCCTGTTCTGTGTCCAGAATGAGACCCAGATACTCCAAACGGCGGGATGGAGACACCGACGACTTCTTCAGGTTTAGTAACCAGCCGAAGTCTAGCAGGGAGGCCATTGTGATACTCACATTCTCCTCCAGAGCAGAGGCAGAGTCCGCTCGCAGGAGCAGATCGTCCAGGTATGCCACTATAGCAATTCCTCTCTGACGCAGCAACGCCAACACCGGGGCTAGCAACTTTGTGAAGACCCGGGGTGCGGAGGTCAGGCCGAAAGGGAGAGCCACAAATTGAAAATGGCAATCCCCTACCGCGAACCGCAGGAAATGCTGATGTCGCGGATGGATGGGTACATGGAGGTACGCATCCCTTATGTCCAACGCCAAAAATTCCCCTTGGTGAAGGGCGGCCACAACCGACCGAACAGACTCCATCCGGAACTTTTGCGTCCTGACATACCTGTTCAGGGCCTTCAGGTCCAGGATGGGCCGAAATCCCTCCCCTTTTTTGGGTAATACAAAAAGGTTAGAGTAAAAACCTTGAAACCTCTCTCCTGGGGGAACAGGTACAATCACTCCTTGGTCTGAGAGGGCCTGTACCGCCCCGGAGAGGGCCTCCCTGCATTCCTGCGGGAGACTTAAATTTGAAGGGAAGAACCTGTCTGGGGGTAGAGTGACGAACTCTATCCTGTACCCGGTGGACACCACCTCCCGGACCCAGCGGTCCGAAATGCGGGCCAGCCACCGTTCCGCGAACCCCAGAAGATGTCCCCCCACCCGACACTCGGGCGGGGGCAACCCATCAGGCTGAGGAAGACTTGTCTTCCGTCTTTTCAGTTTTGCGCTGTCACTGCCATTTTCCGGCCCCTGCAGCGACCTTACCGGAATGGGTCCCTTTACTTGCCGCGCCCGGGGCGCGAAAAAACTTCTTCTGACCCGAAGGAGGGGGCTCCTGTCTACGGCGAAACTCAGGCCTTCGGGGCTCCGGAAGGAAGGTACTCTTACCTCCCGTGAAATCCTTGATGATCTCATCTAGACGTGGGCCAAAAAGACGCCCACCTTGAAAAGGGAGGTCAGCCAAACCTCTTTTGGAAGCGTGGTCACCAGACCAGGAACGCAACCAAAGAATTCGTCGGAGTCTGACGGCCGAGATCGATATTCTGGACAACAAGGGCAGAATATCCATGGCCGCATCACACAGATATTTGATCCCTTGGAGTAAAAACTCAGCCTTCTGCGGTGCCTCCATCAGGCGACCGCCTTCTAGGTCCTTCATGAGTTCTTCCATGCATTCGAAAAATGCTGTGCCACCATAGCCGAAGCCAGTGCTGGTCGCACAGCAGAGCCCGCGCTCAAGAGCAGGGACTTCAAAAGTGCCTCTGTCTTTCTATCAGCGGGATCGTTAAAGGAAGGAGTCCCTTCCATAGGAATAGTAGTCGCCTTAGTGAGGCGTGCAATGGGGGGGGGGGTCCACCACAGGTGATTCCCATTTCTTTAGGAAGCTTTCCTCAAAAGGATAGCGAACAGCAAAACGTGTCGTCAGCGAGGAGGAACGCTGTGGACGCTGCCATCCACGATATAGGAAATGGTCAAAAAATTTGTTGTAAGGATAAGTCTTGGGGGCCCGCACACATGCGCAGCAGATCGTGATTCACCATCTTGATCCAGCTGCAACTTAGTGCGAATGCCAGCAATAATGGTGGCAACTAGTGCTTTTTCTTGCGCAGCTGCTTGCCCCTGGTCCCCTTCAGTTAGAACACTGTTGCCTCCCGTTTCCTCATCAGACAGGCCCGCAGGGGTCCCTGAGACCCCTGAGGCCACATCCGGCTCCGAATCCTCCCCTGAGGACAAATGAGGGGGAGGGGGACGCTTCCTGGGGACCCGCTGAGCGGCGCCCCCCCCCGGGGAAAAAACTCATCAAAAACCACCCGCAGCTGGTCCAGAAAGGCCCCTTGCATCGCTGCTGATGCCACCTCAGCAGATTCAGCAGGGAGATCTGACATAGTTACCCCAGAAAATGACACAGGAATAGAAGGGGCGCCCCCACACAGCCACACACCCACAGGCCTATACTGAGGACAGCACCCACCACCACCAGCACCCGGAGGGAGCCCAGCTATACTTGCTGTTCCGCTGCCCGTTACAGTGCAGATCGTCAGAAAGAGCTGCGCTGCCCGTATCACCGCCATTCCAGGGAGAAGGGAGAAGCTGCAGCCACGTGTAGATTGCAGAGCATGCAGTCAAAATGGCCGCTGTGAAACACTAGAGGCCAAACACACCCTTCAGGAAACGTGCAGTACCGAAAATGGCCGCTCTGAGCACTAGAGGGAAAGCCCCATAGGCTTAAAACGTCCGCGGCTACGGCAAAATGGCAGCGGTACGCCGCCCAGGGGAGGGGCCAGCTGTTTCTTTTCCCTGCCTAGTTAACTCCTAGTGGGACGAACATAAAACCCCACAAAGTCAATGAAGAGCTGCGTCTGTCAGTGAACGTAAGGAGAAATTACTGATTTGCAAAATTTTATCACAGAAACTAAAAAAAAAGTGTTTTTTTTCCAAAATTTCGCACTTTTTTCAATTATGTCGCAAAAAAATAAAAACCCAGAGGTTCTTAAATACCACCAAAAGAAAGCTCTATTTGTGTGAAAAAAATGATAAAAATTTTGTTTGGGTGCAGTGTAGCATGAGAGAGTAATTGTCATTCAGAGTGTGAGAGCGCTGAAAGCTGAAAATTGGTCTGGGCAGGAAGGGGGTATAAACATCCTGTATTGAAGTGGTTAAACATAAATGTCTACATAAAACTGAAAAAGTTATAAAAACAAAACAGCTATATCAAAAAACAAGGATAAAACATGACAACAGATGAAAGACGCTAAATCTGAACAAGTTAAACAAGGCTGGCTAAAACAGATGCAAAAATCCTGTAAAAACGTCCCTCAACACTGGGTTTCAACTAAAAACAGAGAGACTCCATTCAAAACTGACCTTCAGTACACAAAATCACGTAATGACTCTTATAAAAAGTTGCCTTTTCTAAACAAAAGTGTAAAAACAGTTAAACACGAAAAAACAAAAATGATGATGTGACTGAATTCAAAATGGCATCTCTGCCATGTTGTTCTTTGTTACTACACTAAGATAGCGGCCACACCACGTGGGTTTCAATCACCACAACACAAAATGATAGTAAGTGAAGTAATATTACAACCTCGTAGCCCTCAGTATCAGGAGAAAATTACACCAAACATGTGATGGGAACAAAATGACTGCACTGAGAACCACCAACCATAGTAAAGATAAGGCACAAACCAGATTTGAAATACAGTGTATCAACCAGATTTGACTGTAGAACGTGGACAAACCATTGCTGTTCCAGAGCTCAAAAGCACGATGATGCAATCCAGGGGTAAAGTTGGGGTTTCCCAGGATGGGAAGTTGTCTGGAGATAGTGGTGGGGACCTTGAGGATTTTCCGGGTCTCCCTCCAGGCTAATATGGTATCCCGTATTAGGAGGTTGTGCTGAAGGTTAGGAGGGAGGATTTTCCGAGGCGAATAGAGAAGGGCCATGGGTGAGAACGGATAGGAAATAGCCGATTCCAAAGAGAGGTTAGCATGTCTGGATTCATTTCTCGACCAGTCTAATCCAATTCTTAGGAGGCAAGCCAGATTATATAATCTAATATTGGGTAGGCAGGCGCCACCTTCGCTCCTGGGGAGATAAAGTTTTGTCAATGCTATACGTGGTCTTTTGCGGTGCCAAATGAATTTAGCGATACTTCTGTTTAAGGATTGAATATCTTTGTGCTTGAGTAACAAGGGTATGGTTTGTAACGGATAAAGTAGGCGTGCAAAACTGACCATTTTAAAAAGGTGGCATCTCCCCAGAAGCGAAAGCGGCAGGTCCATCCAGTTCTCGAGTTCCAAAGCTATTTTGTGTAGCAGAGGCGGAAAGTTCAAGGTGTATATAGAGGAGGGTGAATTTCCTATTTTTATTCCTAGGTATGTGATATGTGATTTAGCTACTGTGAAGGGGGAATTGGCGGCCCATAGACGCTGTGTGGAGGGGCCTATAGGGAGGATTTCACTCTTGCTGTAATTTATCCGTAGGCCTGCATATCGCCTGAAGTCGTCGAATATTCGGACGATAGTAGGCATGTCTTTGGCCGGGTTAGATGAAAATATTAGGACATCGTCTGCGAAGAGTGCTGAACGCAGTTCATGAGGACCTATTTGAATACCATTTATGGGGGCTTTGGTGGCAAGAAATCTCGAGAGCGGTTCAATGGCCAGGTTGAACAGGAGAGGGGATAGGGGGCAGCCCTGTCTCGTGCCTTTGAAAAGTCTGAACTCCTCAGAGAGGGACCCAGCCACCATCAGCCTAGCCGCGGGAGAGGTGTACATGGAGCGGATTAGATTAACAAAGGGGCCAGAAAATCCCATCCGTCCCAGGACGAGAAATAACCAGTCAAAGTTGACATTGTCAAAAGCTTTCTCCGCGTCCAGGGTGATGATGGCGTGGTCACCCCCCTTGTGGGTATTGGCGTGGTCGAGGGCTGTAATTACTTTCCTAATGTTCAGGGAGGCAGTTTTACCCTTGACAAAACCAGATTGGGCAGGATGGATTAGAGGGGGGAGGATGTCAGATAGTCGGTTGGCAATTATTTTGGACAGCAGTTTTATGTCCAGATTGAGTAGGGAGATGGGGCGATAGGAACCTGGTTCCAGTCTGTCTTTCCCTTTCTTGTGCACTAGTTTTATGGTGGCTAGGTTTCCCGAAGGAAGGTACGGGCCTCCATTCCAAATCCCGTTAAAGACCAGAGAGAGAGTGGGCTCGATTGCCTTTTGAATAATTCCCCTGTGAAACCTCCGGACCTGGGGCTTTATTTGATTTTAGGCCCTTAATTGCGGAAGCTATTTCCTGGGGTGTGATGGGGCGTTGAGCTTTTCCCGGTCTGGGGAAGGAAGCGTGGGGATATCCAAATTTGTGAGGAATTTTTCGGCCAAGGGGAGGTCAGTATTGTCAGGTGAGTAAAGGTTCTGGTAGAAATTTAACATGATTTTGTTCAGCTCTTTTGGATTTTTTGAGATGTTTCCTTGGGGATCTCTTAGGGAAGTTATGTGGGTGGGCGTATAGGGGCCGCTGGCTAGTCTAGCCAGGAGCTTCCCAGATTTATTTCCGAATTTGTAGAATTTTGCCTCTAGGTGGGATTGTTTGATCAATTCCAACGATTCTGCCCAGGAATCGAAGTCGGCTTTAGCGGACCTCCATTCTTCTCTGGTATGGGGGGTGTCCTGGGTGGAGAGATTACTTCGTGCTAGCCTCAGGCGGGTGCTGGCCGCTTTGAATTTGGATTGGGAGTGTCTTTTGAAGGAAGAGGCATAGGAAATGATTTTCCCTCTGAGATAGGCCTTGCCTGCGTCCCAGAAGAGATTTGGGTTGTCTAGGTGTTGGTCATTAGTGGAGCTATACTCATTCCAAGCCTTGTGAATGTATCCCTGGAAGTCAGAGTTATCTGCCAGATATTGGGGGAAGCGCCAAGTTTGGGGAATGGGTTGGGAGAGCGAGTCATGTAGAGAGATGGAGATTGGTGCGTGGTCTGAGATCGCGATCTCGTGGATTTCAGCCTCCCTAATCATAGGTAAAAGATTGTTTGTGCAGTAGAAATAGTCAATCCTAGTAAATATCTTGTGTGGGTTCGAGTAAAATGTGAATTCCTTTTCCAAAGGGTGGAGATAACGCCAGATATCAGTCGTGTGCAGAGATTCCATGGCACAAGCTAGGGGGGTGGATGATAAAGTTTTATGGTCACGATGAGCTTTCCGTGGATGAGATCTATCCTCTATTTCATGTGAGATCGAATTGAAGTCACCTCCTATTATATGAGGGGTTTGTGGTGAATTTGTTAGGTGAGAAGTAAGTTCCTGGAAAAAAGGGGGGCCCGGGGAGTTAGGGGCATATACGTTAGTGATTAGTATGTCATTACCCGATAAGCGTATGTGAGCAGTTAACATGCGGCCTTGCAACGCCGAGCTTGAGGAAATTACTTCACAAGGCAAAGCCTTGTGGATTAGGATGGCTACACCGGCTTTACGACCTATGGCCTCAGAGCCTATTACTGTTGCTACCCAGAGCTTTTTGAGGCGCTGGAGATCGGATTGTTTCAGATGGGTCTCCTGCAGTAGTGCAATATCTGTTCCCAGCCTTTTGAGGTGTCTCAGGATCTTCATCCTTTTAATAGGGGACCGAAGACCCTGGACGTTCCATGAAGTGCATCTTATGAATGTGGCGGGGAATGGGGAGATGAAAGCCGAGTTGGAGGTGGGGGGAGTGTCCCTTGCGCGGTGGAGGGGAGAGGGAGCAATACCCGGTTGTTGGAGTGGGGAGAGAAGTGTTTGAGTGAGAGCTGGAGTGTTGGGGATGGGATGTAGCGTGTGTGGGGGGTGTCAAAGAAGGATTGGGGGAAGTAATTTTGTGGGCAGGAATGATAAAAAAGATGAACCAATACATAACTAGTCTGTGCTTCGCTTTTTTCCGCATGGGCTCGCAGACAGTAGGTCGCTCCCTACCAACGGCCAAATAGGAAGTAAATAGAAAGGGGGGACCAGTGAGGTATTGAAACATTAGGGGCGAATAAGGCTCATAAAATATTTTGGACGAGGCACGACTGTACCATATGGAACCCTTGTGGAGCGGCATATACATAGTTAGTAAACCAGGGATTAACATAGAAACATTTAACATAGGGTTTCAACGAGGGTGTAACATATCCACTGTTACCTTAGCGGACCCTGGGGATAAGGGTGGCTTCCTATTAGGAGAGTCCAGAGTCATGGGCCCAACGGGCGATAAAGGTACTGTATACCTGTGAATACACAGGTAGAGGAGGGGAGGAGAACGTGAATGAGGAGAATCTTAGGTTGAGCAGGGATTCAGCCCACTAGATGGGAGTCCGAGGGTTTCATCCGTTTCGGAGAGTCCTTCCTGGGGCTGCGCTGGTTTAGTGCTCTGGGGATCGAGGATGCCCTTTGTGGTTTGGAAGATGGGAGGTCGGGGTTGGTGGCCCTGAGATACTTTTCAGCCTCCTGGGGGTCATGGAAAGTAAGTTGTTCCCCATTTGTTGCTCTCAGCCTTAGTATTGCTGGGAAAGCCAGGGAGAATTTCATTTGTCGTTGGTGAAGGGAAGAGCAGACATGTTGGAATGCTTTGCGCTTTTTGGATACCTCGGCTGAGTAATCAGCGAATATCAGAATCTTTACCCCATCGACAGTGAGCGGGCTCGTTTGCCTGTATTTTGAGAGGATATCAGCCTTGTCCGCATAATTGAGATACTTGGCAATTATGGTGCGGGGAGACTTACGGTCAGGTTGGGGGTTCCCAATGCGGTGTGCCCGTTCGACTAAGCAGGGCCTGTTGAAGCCTAAGGCCTCTGGAATGTGGTTCTCGCAGAAATCCATGAGTGCTGAGGCCTGGAGTGTTTCAGGTACCCCCACAAAGCGGAGATTACTCCTTCTCGACCTGTTCTCCAAATCGTCGAGTTTTTGTAAAATATATTGATTGGTCTTGGTTTGGGATTCCTCCGACCGTTGTGATTGGTAAAGCTCGTCCTCTATATTAGAGATTCTGTGTTCAGCCTCATCCAGTCGGGCCTTGTGTTCCCCGAGTTGTTTGGTGATCCGTAGCATCCCCTCAGTGACAGCCTGTTCCACAGTGAGTTTAATCGTGGGGGCTAGGATAGCTGCAACTGCCTGTGCTATTTTTTCATATTGGCCCAGGTCTTCTTGTGGGGAGGAAGGGGTCTTGCTCACCTCCATGTCCGTGGATTGCACGTCACGATCGTTCTTAGCACAGGCCGCATCCCCGGCCTCGATTTGCGGATGCAGTGGTGCGATCCGCGGACCGCCTTTCCCCAGGTACCGCTCCATAGCAGGGTGTCAGGGGGGGTGTCAGGGATGTATCCTGAGCCCGTGGGTGCCTCGATGTGGGTCTTTGGTCGGTGTGGATGCAGATTTTCGGCCGTGGAGCGGGAGCTAGCGCGAAGTGCTGCTACTCCATACGGCGCCGGAACCGGAAGTCCCAACCAGATTTGAAATACAGTGTAGAAATTAACTATCTTCACTGAATACAGATTTTCAGTTGCAAGGCACCATTTGCCACTAGAAACTCAGTACAAAACCAGGATAGCCATGTTCCACTCAAACTTCAGCGTCTAAAACAACGAACGGTTTCATTAACAAATGAGTTGTGCTATAAACAGACAGAACCAGAGCTGAATTACAGTGTAAAAAGGCACAAAACCTCTTTACGATTACAATACTGTGCCTAAACTAAATCTGCTGCCAAAAATCAAAACTCTGCACAAAAACAAAGCAATTAAAACCAGAAACTGAAATTCCTGCAGAAAATTACTTAATTCCACAAAATGCTGAAATTCAGTCCAAAAGCAGAATCATTTCAGCCAGAACCAAAGTTCAGCAGAAACAAAATTGAAATTGTAACAATTTTACAACAAAATGGTGGTAACTACCAACTGAAATTCAGACGCCATTCCCACCAAAATATATCACAGATCCTAAGCTCAACTCAAATAATCCCCACTAATTAGGATCTATCCACCGCGCCTTATACTCTATATTTGTTGCATGTGAAACAAGATATATATATATGCAATATCAAAATAGCAGCCGCCTTTATCTATCAATGTATCTTTCTCAGTCTCTGAATAAATATTCAAAAATTAGCAGCGCTAAATACGAATGAAATACATAATGTCCATTGCTAGCATAAGTTCATGATGATCATATGGTTTGGTGTAATGTCATCAATGAGAAGCTCTTCATTCAATCTTATCGCTGCAATGTTCACTTTACTTCTGTGTCACTCGTTAGGAAATTTGCTTACCAGAGGGTGTTGCCTCACATTCTCATGCTCGGCACAATCAGCTGTTTTGTTTCACCATATACTCGCCGATTTTTCTCCTCCAATTTCTGTTAATTCCTCTGTCTCGCTGATGTCTTCTCCCAATCAGAGTATATTCATATCTGGAGTTTGCATGTTCTGCCTGCGTGAATTTCCTCCTGCACAAGGAGTGCAGGAGGAAATTCACGCAGGCAGAACATGCAAACTCCAGATATGAATATACTCTGATCGGGAGAAGACATCAGCGAGACAGAGGAATTAACAGAAATTGGAGGAGAAAAATCGGCGAGTATATGGTGAAACAAAACAGCTGATTGTGCCGAGCATGAGAATGTGAGGCAACACCCTCTGGTAAGCAAATTTCCTAACGAGTGACACAGAAGTAAAGTGAACATTGCAGCGATAAGATTGAATGAAGAGCTTCTCATTGATGACATTACACCAAACCATAGGATCATCATGAACTTATGCTAGCAATGGACATTATGTATTTCATTCGTATTTAGCGCTGCTAATTTTTGAATATTTATTCAGAGACTGAGAAAGATTCCCACCAAAAGCAGCACAAACTGAAATCTCTCCCCTTACAAACTGACTATACAATTTGAGACACCAAACAAACACTTAAACGAATACCACCAAAATTACAACATAGCACACACAATTACTAAGCACCCACTGATACCGATCATGCATTCAAAGCATATTCATAATCATATTCATAGCAAAGCATACTCATAAAACACACTTTAGGTGTATTGATTAGGACCTATAGAGGATAAGTATAGGTTATCTTCCTAATCAATAGACCTAACTACAATGATAACATAAAAATTAAAACCCCGCCATTATGCAAAAAGAGGAAAAACAGATTCTTTAGCAAAGCAGAATTTACCTGACACAGCGGGCAGAGAAAGCAACATCCTGGAGTCAGGACAGCAAAAGATTTCAAACATTGAAATAAAATTGGTTTTACCAATAGCCGGCTGTTTTGATATCCTGATCCGGTTAGCTTCCTCCTCTAGGTCCGCTGTGAATGAAATTTCTGTAGGCAGGCGCATGCGCGGACTCGGCTAAGATGGCCGCTTAGCTCCGAGACTCCGCTCCACCGCTCCTCGCCCAGCCCGTTAGCAGCAGTTCGGAGCCCCGCAGACGACATCAGACGGGACCGGGGGACGGAGCAATACCCCAGCCACACACAGATGTCCTCGGGGACGGCAAGGAGGGACCTCACCCGCATTCTCAGTGAAGCCGCGTCTCAGCCTGCTCCCTCCAAGATGGCGGCGGCGTCTGCATCTCCATGCGGCCTGCTGAGGGAGAATGGAGAGGAGATGGACACGAATGGGGAGAGCTCAAGGATCAACCTGCCCGCCGGTGACACATCCCCAGAAGGTAGGAGGCTAATATCACAGCAAGGGGAAATCTCTCCTGCATCCACGGAATCTCTTTTAAGGAGATCTATGGGCCAGCACAATTACTCCCCCCTAAGCGATGTACTGTCTACCCCGGACATTCACATACAGAGGCTGCAACCGGCCTCCCCTCTACCCATGGATCTCCCTTCCCTAATGACTGCCTTTTCGGACATGCTGACAAAAGGCCTAGCCCAAAATGCAGCTCAAATCACAGAAGCAATTCAAGCTGACCTTCAACTAATAGGCAGCAGAATGGAAGCCATAGAAACTAAGTCTGAACAAGCTATAGCCAGGATTAATCAAAAT
>BLSH010033236.1:136561-150583 GCA_018402905.1 Glandirana rugosa
AATCAGTCCAACTTTTTTCTGTGTTCAGGTAGGTCAAGTTGGGTTTTTTTTTTTTTTAATATCTATTGGTTTGTTAGGGTATATGTTAGGAAGTGGGTGTCAACTAGGTCTCCTTCCGTTTTTTGGGGTCTTTTCGGTTACTAGGTTAGGTGCTATTACCCCCTTTTTAAGGAAGGACTAAGGGGCTCTCCGTTAGACTAAGTGGGACCTAGTTGAAATGGATATTTACAATCATGGGTCAATATAATAAATGTAATTCCTTTCTTAGGTCCGGAAAAAATTAATGTGGAATAGACTCCCTCCAGAGGTGGTTTTGGGCAGCACAGTTGATTGCTTTAAAAAAGGCCTGGATTCTTTCCTTAATGTAAATAATATAACTGGGTACTAACATTTATAGGTAAAGTTGATCCAGGGTGAATCAGATTGCCTCTCGGGGAATCAGGAAGGAATTTTTCCCCCATTATCGTGGATTGGATCATTGGCTTTTCTGGGGTTTTTTGCCTTCCTCTGGATCAACTGTGGGTGAAGGATTGTATATGGGATTGTTTGGTTATCTATAATTTTTTTTTTTTTTGGGTTGAACTGGATGGACTTGTGTCTTTTTTCAACCTGACTAACTATGTAATTATGTAACATGGTCAGTTTAAAGAGGAAGTAAACCCAGATGGGGTTTACTTCCTCTACAGTGCCCTGTAAATTAGAATGCATCGCATAGTAGCCCATTATGTGCCACTTACCTGGAAACGAAGCCTGCGGCATCCAGCAATATCCCCGCTCCAGGCCACATCCATCTTCTGCCTCTCTTCTTCTGGGGCCGCGACTCCGGCTATGTGACTGGCCGGAGTCGCGTGACGTCAATCACGCGCATGCGCGTGGGAGCCGCCAGTCACAGCACAGGGTCAGTGCAGAAACGGCACGGAGGCTGCTTCTTCACTGCGCATGTGCTGACATGACGTCGGCACATGCAAAACACTGCATATCTCCTGAACCATGCAGGTTTGGGAGATATGCAGGGTACCTACAGGTAAGCCTTATTCTAGGCTTACCTGTAGGTAAAAGTGGTTGTCACAGTTTGACAACCACTTTAACCATTTAAAGACTAAACCATTTCTGCCATTTGTGGCTTTCAAGTAAAAATCCAGTATTTTCTGCTAGAAAATGACTTAGAACCCCAAACATTATATATTTTTTTAGCAGAGACCCTAGGAAATAGAATGGTGGCTGTTGCAATATTGGTAATTGCGCAGCAGCCTTTGAAACACAATTTTTTGGAAACAATACACTGTAACCACTTGTGACCGCCTGCCGCAGCGTGACGGCGGCAAAGTGGCTCGTTATCGCAAACCACGGTCACCTGACGGTAGCTGCGATCACTAGCATTGTGAGCGCATGCCGCCGGAGGCACGCTCGCATGTTCACTGTGTTCCGGGGGGCCAGGGAGTGGGTAGGGCGGACTCGATCTCGGCCGGCTACCCGCGATCACACCCCTCGGAGTGACAGAACGGAGGTCAGTGTATGTAAACACGGATCTCCGTCCTGACAGAGGGGGGAGGGATGTGATCACAGGCTCCCTGTATATGGAAGCCATGATCACTCCCCTCCCCCTGCCAGCCCAGCCCCCATACCGTTAGAACACACTGAGGAAACACAGTTGACCCTTAGAGCGCCCCCTCCAGGTTAACCACTTCCCTGCCAATGGCATTTACACAGTAATCAGGGCATTTTTACAGCACTGATCGCTGTATAAATGCCAATGGTCCCAAAAAAAGTGTCAAAATGGTCCGACATGTCCGCCGCAATATCTCAGTACCGCTAAAAATCGCAGATCACCGCCATTACTAGTAAAAAATTAATAAAAACCCCAGAAATTAATTCTCATCATTCGGAAATGTGGCAAATTTTGCGCAAACCAATCAATAAACGCTTTTTTTTTTACCAAAAATGTGAGGACGAATATAAATCGGTTAAAACCAATGGAAAAACATGTTTTTTACATTTTATTTGCATTGTATTTTAGCAAAAAGTAAGAAAAATTGTTTTTTGCTGCAAAATTGTCGCTCTTTTTTTGTTTATAGCGGCCATCAGAAATGACGCAGAGGGGATCAAATACCACCCAAAGAAAGCTCTATTTGTGGGAAAAAAGGATGCAAATTTAGTTTTGGGTACAACGCCGCACGGCCGTGCAATTGTCAGTTAAAGTGATGCAGTGCCCAATCGCAAAAAGTGCTCAGGTCCTAAAGTGTGAAATCCTTCCGGGGCTGAAGTGGTTAATGAAATAAAAAAAAACTAAACAGTAAAGTTAGCCCATTTATTTTCTATATAATGAGAAAGGTGAGGTCACACCGCAAGAATCGTGATCTTTATTCTAAGCAACAAAATTGTGATAAAGCCCTGTCTACCATCAACAATTACCACTCTTTATGTGCAGCTGGGCTCCAGTATTTCATGGTGACCGGAAACCCACCAGATCAATGAAAAGTCACCACAGGGGACACAAATGTAGGCAGGAAGTGGCTGCAAAGAGGTAGCAGAAGATCAGCAGCACTGGAATACTTCTTTCATCCTTTTTTGTATTTTATTTAAATTGCCACTAAGGCTTCATTTGGATGTGCATTTGGGTGGTAAAAATGTGCAGTAGAGATGTTTTTGCCACCCTTAAGCTGCATTAGGCAGCAGATGAGGGCGCTTTACTTGCCGCAGTCATGATGCATATTACAACAGGTTGTTAGTGTCACTCTTTCTGGTCAGCCTATAACCCTGATGTAACAATGTTATGTTGGAGTTATTGACTGGCTGCTCTGCTGTGAGTAAGGTAGGGTTAGAGGGATGAAAATTACTTGCCTTACCCCGGGGGGGGCGCTGACAACCCCACACTACGCTAAAAAAACCTGGCTCCTAACTTTTTTAGCTGGCTCCTAGATTCAAAGCAAATTTGTCAATCCCTGCCCTGAAAGGGTTAATCTAAATCTCGGTATTACCTCCTCTGCTGCGGGACCAGCAATGTGTCCTCTCTATTTCCTCCTACATGGACGTTTCCGTGTACCTTACATCACTTCCTGTGTGCCTGACATCACTTCCTGTCTGTCTTCCATAGAGACTTCCTGTCTGGGTAGAAGTGAGATCACCACCTTGTGGAGCTCAGAGGAACTGCAGCCCTGAGAAAGGTCTGGTAGTGAGAACACGGCCTTGTGCTGTGTGTGGATGTCCTGTATATCCTTATAGATGGGGTCATCTCCACTCCCACCAAGGGGGAGAGAAATAGATTACTGCTCGGGGGGAGACATTTTGGCCCCTTTGATTTTGCAGTAAAATTGATTGCAGATTTAGTCATGAAGAACATCTGTTATTTGTAGGTATTTGAGTTGTTACACATAGCGCGGGTTTTATTCAATTTCTATTGGTGACATAATTGCCCAAATCTGGGGATCAGGAGCCATTTCCACCCTTTACTCTCGGCTGGGGTTCTTTGTATCCATATAACAGATGTTCTACATGACTAAATCTCCAATCAATTTTACTGCAAAATCAAAGGAGCCAAAATGTCTCCCCCCCCAGCAGTAATATATTTCTTTTTTTTTTTTCAAATATGTTTTATTGAGGTTTTGACAAAACAATACAATCAAAGTTTAATCTTTCAACATCCACGGTATAGGCATAGATTAGTCTAACTTACAGAGTAAATAAAAGACAGGACAATCAGGGAGGCATGGGGCCTAAATTTTGTCAGGAACGCATACCTTTCAGTAAGGTGCACCACCACCCATAGGTATATAAGCCTGCAAGACCATACAGACTTCTACGGTTTGATAGATATTTGCCCACACCAGGATGTCAATGTTATCAACATCTTAATAAGGATAAAAAGAGAAACAGAGAAATGTAGGGAGAATAATATAATTAATAAGAGGAGAGAGGAAGCGGGTACAGACAAAGAAAAGAGTGTAGAGAAGTGAAGGAGGAGGGATAGAGGGTTTGAAGAAGGGGTTAGGGGATGTCGGAGCCGAGGATGGTCCGGTGGTAACAGAGGTCTTGGGACGGCCAAGCCTTGGTCTATTTCAGGCCACAGCGATGCTTTTACCTTCCTCTGATACTGAGAACATATTCCATTGAGCCCATGTTTTTGAATATGTCTCCCATTTATTTTGAGCTGTCAGGATCAAATCTTCCATTCTATTAATTTCCTCTACTTTGCTCATCCATAGCGCCATTGTGGGGGGTTCAATATGCTTCCACTTTAGGGGAATACAGGCTTTAGCCGCATTCACCAGGTGTCTAACAAGGGATTTTTTATAACTCCTAGGAGAGATTTCTGAGACGTGCAGTAGAAAGAAGGCTGGATCTGTAGGGATTTCATAGTTGGCAAACTTTTGTATGGTTTTGCGGATTTGTCGCCAGAATGCGGTCAGTTTAGGGCAGGACCAGAATATATGTATCATTGTACCCTTATCTCTACCACATCTCCAGCATAGATCTGAGGTATTTGGGTAGCATTTATTTAAACGTGAGGGGGTCAAGTACCATCTGGTCAAGATTTTGTAATTACATTCCTGGATTTTGGTGCAAATAGATGACTTTAGGGCAAGGGTAATTACGTTCTGTATCTGATTTTTGTTAAAAGTGCAGTTTAGGTCTGTCTCCCACTTTTGTATGCATGCAAGTGTTAGTTGGTCTGGAGGATTGTTCAATAAAGTGTAAGTTTTGGATAGCACATGTGAAAGGGGACCTGTCTCCGAGCAGCACTCCTCAAAGCTTGTTAATAATCTACCATAATTCTGCGGGTTTGGTAGCGAATGTAGAAAATGGTGGATATGGATTGCGCTCCAAAAGGGGAGGGCATAGGGACCCGAGTTGTCCATTAGAGTCTCGATGGACGGCCATTTTCCCGCTCTTAGAAAAGAGACCACTCTTCCCCCGTTCTGATGACTTAGTGTGAGGAATTCTGTCCTCTCCAGACCAGGTGGAAATCGCGGGTTGCCCAAGATTGGGAAAAGGGGAGAGTCCTCAGTTGTGAGCGAGTGCTTGCGGGTGGACCAGTCGCCTATGCTTAACGTATTGCCAATCAGCGGGTGTTTTTTCATCGTTGTCGGGAGGGATCTAAAACACCAGAGCGCACTTTTCAAAGAAATGCGAGTTTGAGCTTGTTCTAATTGGATCCATAGTTTAGTCTCATGGTGTCTGTTCCAATCGATTATTTTGCTCAGATGAACTGCCTGGTAGTACTTCTCTACGTCTGGGAGGGCTAGGCCACCTAAATGTTTGGGAAGGGTCAATTGCGTCCGGGTTACTCTGGGTTTCCTGTGTGCCCAAATAAATTTCTGGAAAAGAGCATGTACTTGTTTAAAATAATAGGCCGGGATTTTGATCAGGAGAGCATGAAGTAAGTATATAAATTTGGGTAGAACACACATTTTCAGTAGGTTATTCCTGCCAAACCACGAGTGGAGACCTGTGTTCCATTTTTCTAGCAGCTGGCGTGTTCTAGTCAGTAAGGGCGGGAAGTTATAATCAAACGTTTTGGAAATGTCATTTGGGATGTATGTACCTAAATATTTAAGTTTTGCATCAGCCCATTTAACACTAAAATTCGTTTTTAGGCGTGTCAAGATGTGTTGGGGGACCCCGATGCCCATGGCTTCCGACTTTGAAAAGTTAATTTTCAAGTTTGCTATTCTCCCGTATCGGGTGAATTCTTTTAAGAGGTTTGGCAGGGATATCTCGGGGTTCACTATAGAGAAGAGTAAATCATCAGCATAGGCCGAGATCTTGTGTTGAGTGTTTCCTATCTGGAGGCCGTGGATACTTTGGTTCAGACGTATATGGCACAAGAAGGGTTCCAGGGAGAGGGCAAACAATAGGGGAGAGAGGGGGCATCCCTGTCTTGTGCCATTGCTTATCATGAAAGGTTCGGAGAGAACACCGTTCACCTTTACTTGGGCTGATGGGGAGGAGTATATGTTAGTAATCCAATTGTACATGGTGCCGTTGATACCTAAATGTTTAAGAACCGAGAAAATGAAATTCCAGTTTACGCGATCAAATGCCTTCTCGGCATCGGTTCCGAGAAAGACACAGGGGGTATGGGTGGTTTGTGCCGAGTGAAGAAGGTTAAGCACTTTCGTGGTATTATCCCTAGCCTCGCGTGTGGGAATAAAGCCCACTTGGTCCAGATGGATTCGATTTCCCAAGTGTTGCGCAAGCCTCTTGGTTAGGATTTTAGTGAATAGCTTTATATCCACATTTAGTAGAGAGATGGGTCTGTAACTGGAGCAGGAAGCAGGGTCCTTCCCCTCTTTGTGGATCATTGAGATATGCGCCAGTAAGGAGTCTCGCGGGAAGGCCGACTTTGACGCGACTGCATTTAAAAACTTTATCAGGAAGGGGCCAATGATTGGGAAAAAGGTCTTATAATATTGCAACGTATAGCAGTCTGGGCCCGGGGCTTTACCAGGTTTCATGTCTCCTACTGCGTATTGTAATTCGGCTAAGGAAATGGGGGTGTTCAGTTCTTCTATGATGTCTAATGGGAGGGAGGGTAGTAGAGAGGTCGAGATATACTCTGTAATTTCCGGAATAGAGGATGAGTTATCTGTTAGGTTATACAAGGTCGAATAGTAGTCCCTGAAGCTCTTAGTGATCTGTTCGGGCATAACAACTAATTGGCCCTGTGGTGTGAAAATTTTAGGCATGTATGATGCCAGTTTCTGCTCTCTAACCGCTCTAGCCAATATTTTCCCACACTTGTTTCCCGATTCATACTGTATTTTCCGGCAGTGTTGCAAAGCTGCTTTGGCCTTATATAGCAATAAGTCCGTTATTTGTTTACGCGTTACCTGTAGATCGGATTCTAGTGACGGGGAGGGTGCGTGTTTGTATTTCGATTCCAGGCCATGCAGTTTGTCAAGAAGATGGGATAGCTGTTTATTGCGCTCTCTTTTAAGTCGGGCACCATGTTTTATAAGCACTCCCCGTATCGCCGCTTTATGTGCTTCCCATAAGGTACCCAGATCGCACTCGGGTTGGTCATTGGTTTGGAAGTAGAGATTTAGCTCTTTCGTCACGTCCGCGAGGACGTCCGGAGTTTGTAATAGACTTTCATTTAAGCGCCATGTCCGGGATCTAATACGTGAAGAGTCAGAAAGTTTGTAGACTAGGGTAATTGGAGCATGGTCTGACCATGTTCTGTCACCTATAGAGGTGTGGGATACCGCTTGTAACTGGCTATGTGGGATCAGGAATAAATCTATCCTGGAATAAACCTTGTGTGGGTGGGAATAGAAGGAATAATCACGTTCGCCCGGGTGCTGAAGTCTCCAAATATCGCATAACTGGGCCTTGTGTATCTCCTGTGCTATGCGCTTTCGCGCGGCTGGGGTGATGGAAGAGGTACCTGTGGAGGTGTCTTCAGATGGTATCAATGGTGCATTAAAATCCCCTCCTAAGATTAAATGGCCTTCTGCAAACTCGGTTAGTTTCCTCAAAGTGCTCCCTATAAAAGTGGCCTGGTGGTCGTTCGGGGCGTATAGGGTGGCTAATGTCACCTGTGTCTCGCCTATTAACCCTTTCACAAAAACATAACGTCCCTCCCGATCACTAATTGCTGATTGACATGTCCAGGGGATGTGTGACGTTATCAAAATAGAGGTCCCTTTTGACTTGTTATGAGGGTTAGTGGAATGATATACCTGGGGGTATGAGCCGCTTTTTAGTATGGGCAACTTATTATTCTTAAAATGGGTCTCTTGGATAAAAGCTACATCCACCCGTGCTCTTTTCAGATCAGTCAATAGCATACGCCTTTTTTCAGGTACGTTTAGGCCTTTAACATTTAGGGTGACTATTTTGATCTTGTCCATCCTCAGCTCCGAACGAGGGGTGGAGAGAAAGGAAGCACAGTCAGAGTGAGAGGTAGCTAAGACAAGAAGAGGAGTAGAAAAGGCAAGAGAAGAGAGAGAGAAAACCAAAAAGAAAAAAGCAAAAAACGGGAAAAAGAATGAAAAGAGGGGAGTTCCAGAGCACACTAAGGGTGTGGGCTCTGCGTATTAAACAATTAGCTACAATAGAGCTAAAGCGCTCACCAGTTTGTAGCACTGGGGATTGAGCGCTGGGCCTATAAGGGAGAGTGGATGGAGATAGCCGAGAGAGGAGAGTCCGGCCATCCCTCCCTCCCCGGCAATCATGTATAAGCAAGAACTATGGGCATGCATGCAAGAAAGTATTAAACTAGATAAAGGGAGAACAAACAATGAAATCTTAGCATAACACTTCATACATATGAAATGGTTTAAGGAACTCCTCACATAGCATACAATAAAATTATTCTCAGACCAGATATTTCACTATGATAATCCCAGACACGTGTCCCACCCCCGAAAGTGGTGGACTCTCCTCCGCCGTCCATGCACAGACATCTGCACATGGGGTTGCAGGCCTTAGAGAAACCCATTTGCCTGTTTGCTACCACAAGGCTCTGCAATGAGTTCTAGTCTCAATCTAAGGGTGAGATATCCAGCGACTCTTAACTGTAGAGGACAGAAAACAACTTCTCACAAGTAAAGGCGCTAAGTAGCCTAGAGGCGTGATGCCTACGTAGGATCAAGCAGTTCTAAGTAGAGTCTTACCACAGTCTCAAGTGCTCAGTGCCGTGTTATGTGGCGAGGGCATGCAAGGTGGGCGCTTGGAGAGGTAAACCACCCTGTCCCACCGAGCCTCCAAGTCAAGCAACACCGCTGGTTGACACCTCAGGTCGCTGCATCTCGCCATGAATGTCACTTGGTAGTCTATACAATGTCCGTGCACCTCAGGGGAGAGGGGAGGGGGTAGGGCAGCACGGGTCCGGGGGCTCGTCAGGTTGGGGGTCTGTCTGTGAGGAAGGTGGAGGACACTTGTGAGGCACTTACATTAGGATTCCCGTGAATGCTCCGCAGATGGGTTGCGGGACCTTCTCCTTGCTCTCTGTGGGCGGGCTGGTGCCCAGTTTAGGCCGGCGGCAGGGTCTGGTCGGTTAGCAGGTCTCGGCAGGTGTCCCAGCCAATTAGGGACTGGGATCGGCTCCACTCCAAGGAAGGCAAAGAAGTCTGGCAAGTCTCCCTGTGTTCGCAGTGTGAAGGATGCATTAGGTCTCCGAAATGTAACCGCCAGGGGGTATCCCCAGCGGTAGGTACATCCATTTTGTCTGGCAAGCTCCAGGGCTGGCCGTAAGAGCGCCCTACGTTGCAAGGTTGCACGGGAGATATCAGGCAGAATTCTCACTGAGGCTCCGTCAAACTCCACTTCTCCATGTTCCCAAGCACTGCGAAGCACGGTTTCCTTCTGTGCATAGCGGTGCAGTCTACATAGCACATCTCGTGGTTTGTTAGGGTCAGGGGAACGTGGTCCCAAGGCTCGGTGGACTCTGTCAAATTCCAGTGTCGGCAAGGGGGGTCCAGAATGCTATTGAAGATTGCACTAAGCGTCTCTGCTAGATTTTCTGTTCCCGTTGCCTCCGGAAGCCCGCGGATGCGTAAGTTATTGCAGCGGCTTCGGTCTTCCATTTCTTTCAGATGTAACTGCATCTGAAGCACCGTATCTTCTTGGGACCTTCTGGAGTGCTCTAATGCCGCCACCCTGCTCTCCAGGGCAGTCAGGGAGGTCTCCCCTGCGGACACCTTGGTTGAAAGTGAGTCTATGTCTGCTCTGACTTCTTGCATGTCACGCTTGTGAGCCTCCTCCAGCCGGAGGATGAGGGACTCTATATCCGATTTTGTTGGTAGTGCCCGGAGCATTTCTCGGATGTCTTGATCCAGACTGCTCTCACAGTGTTGCTGTGAGGTTGACATATCTGAGCGGAAGACCTCCGGTGTGTCCTGTAGCGGTGACAGACTGCGGGTGGGAGATGCAGTCACACTATGAGTACTGGCGGGCCGGACCGATAGCGTAGAGTCTCGTGGCGCCGCCACTATAGCTCCAAGAAAAGGTCTCTGTAAGGTGGGAAAATAGTGGTGAAGTTCCCCTTGCAAAGCACCAGACCGGGTCAGCCGGGTAGAAGAACGAGTCTTGTGCCGTTTAGATGAGGGCATGCCTAGATACATCCAACAGAACAGCCGGGAAAGGCATGGGGAAGCAGGAGCTCTCTAAGTATGCTTCCTCACACCGCCATGTCCAAGCCACGCCCCCCCAGGTGCCTTAAGTTTAATATTGTAGTTTATCCCCATTGAGGTATGGTGTACCCCATGGTGGGTCAAATTGTTTCCTTCCTCCATACACCCATGCGATCACCTATGACTTACATCTACATCTAGCACAATATACTTTCTTTTTTTTTTTCCATTCAAAATTTTTTATTTTGCCAAGAGTCAGTACAATACACGCAAAAAGAAAAAAAAGGCGTATAACATACAAAAGGGATCAGATAATACAAAACACAGTTACAGCGGTTCACAGCGTACATTGTTATGCGTACTTAGATAAACAGCCATTATCAGGTAGCATCTATCATTTGCTTATCGCAGACGGACTCTGTCTGATTCTTCAGGTCTTCTCATCGGGTATGCCAGGAGGGCTGCTGGTGTAACTTAAGGCTCTAGGCTGTATCCGGAAAAAGGGGGCAAAATATTCCCTTAGTTGTTGTGTGTGCGGTCGGAGCATAAGCGCTGCTTCGATCTATATATTTTGAAGAAATCTGTATTTGGTGGGGGAGGAGGGCGGGCCTTTAAGTGGTGTTATGTCTGTCCTATGAAGGGGGCTGTAAGCGATGTGATGAGGCTGTATGGGGTTGCGTCCGCTGGGTCCTATTTTGTATGGGGTTGTGTCTGAGAACATATAGAGATTGACAGCTCAAGGTAGGGAATGTGGGTGGGAGGGTAGGGTTGAGGAGGCTGGGGAGGGAGGGGAGGGGAGGGAGATTAATTCCATGGGTCTCCACCAGTGTGTCCCCAGGGAGTCCAGACTAAATTTCAAACCGGGGTGTATACTTTCATTTGATTGAACTTATTGAACAATTCAACCCTTATGATCATTTAAATGTAGCAAGCAAGGACCATATGGTTAAGAAAAAATCTGACAAGTTCCCTACTTTAAGTTCAAACTCTAATTTGGCAGCCTTTGTGAAACTAACGAAGTTAAAAAATTGAAAATTAAAAAACCTAAAAGCAACTTCAGCATTGACAAATAATTGGCTATTCAGAAACTTGCCAATAACTATAACATAACAATTAAGTCTGCGGACAAAGGCGGGAACTTGGTCATTATGGATAATGATCATTATGAGAGAATGTGTATGGACATTCTCTCTAACAAACTTTAGTATCGACCTATTCGACTTAACACCATTGAGAAATTTCAAAAAGACTTCTATCAGCTAGTTGACCTAGCATATCTTAATAACGCTATTGATAAAACTGAATGGGAATTTGTTCATACCATGTACCCCAGTTTTCAATGCCCTCCCAAAACTCCACAAAAAAAATGTCTCAAACCCACTCGGCCGCCCGATCATTTCAGGAAATGGTTCCCTCAGAGAATCTTAGTACCCTGGTTGACAATCATCTCAGACCTTTTGTAACTAGTCTGCCTACATATATTCGAGATAAAATTCATCTTCAAATTCTTGAGGATCTACAAATACCTCAGAATGCACTACTAGTAGCTATTGACATTGAAGCTTTATATGTATCCCAATTCCGGATAAAAAGGTATGGCTTGTATCAAACGGGTTCTCCTACAAGGCTGTGTTAATGATGTTCCAAAGATAGAGTTCATCCTGAACTCTTTGGACTTCATTTTACATCACAACTACTTCTCCTTCACTGGTTCCCATTTCCTCCAGGTGCAGGGTGTGGCTATGGGGACGCACTGTGCACCCTCATATGCCAACCTGTACCTGGGGGAGTGGGAATGGGAAGTATTTAATTCAGATGTTTTTGCTGCATTTATGGACCATGTGTTAACATGGTATAGATATATCGACGATGTCCTGATTGTATGGGATGGGTCTAGTGACCTTCTGTCAGACTTCATGAAATGATTGAGTGACAATGATTTCAATCTCAAATTCACTATGAACTCTGATCCCATCTTGATATCCTTTCTTATTGTGGAGATTCGTAAAAATACCGATGGCCATCTGTATAGTACCCTATTCCGCAAACCCACTGCGGGAAACTCGATCTTACACGCTAGTAGTTTTCATTCATAAAATCTAGTCCGATCTATACCCTATAGTCAATATCTGAGACTTAGGCGAAACTGCTCTTGATAGTGATTTTAAGACAGAGGCTGACAAATTAAGGTCCAGGCTCCTGGTTTGTGGATATTCCTCCACCTGTTTTAAAAAAGCCTATAAAAAGGTAAAACTGAAATCCCAACCAGACCTAATTTTTTCAAAGAAAAAAGGTGGCTACTCCCAATACCACCACCAGGTTAATTACCAGATATACAAATCAACAAAACCAAATTTGCAACATTTTCAAAAAATACTGGCACCTCCTGACCATTGATTCGAGCCTAGCTCCCTTTATTTTTGATTTGCCAAGCGTTATAGATTTAGCTTGCCTAAATTTAAGAGACTCACTGGTTCAAAATGAATATAAAGGAAGTGCACGTAACGACCCGTGCAGATATCTGGGTACTTTTCGCTGTGGTGGGTGTAACTACTGCCAGTATATTCATTTTTCAAATAATATTGTACTACCTAATGGTAATAAATATATCCCCCACCACTACACGAACTGTAAAACCAAAGGAGTGATTTACTTGCTTACATGTGAGTGCTCTGCATTCTATGACGAAGCTCGAACTTTGGAGGAAGGCCTATCGCCATATTTCCAGTATGCAGACAGTAAATGAAGATCTTCCCCTAGGAGGACATGTTAGACAGGTTCATGATGGACATTTCCCCAAAATATAATTTCTTCAATGTGAACAATGGTGGATTTATAAACTCGATGCCACCTACTGACCTGGCCTGAATGAGGCGGTCTCTTTTAAGCCATATCTGGAAGGCTTTGTATCGGGAGGCTGGGAGAGATAGAGCCATGTTAATATTTTACTTTATATTAAATATTTGTTGGGCTCTGTGTGAATATAATTATTTCATTTATTAACCAGGTATGGTTTCTCCATGTCCCTTTTTTTTCCTCTTTTTGTTCTTTTCCGTTTAACTCTCTTCACGATGCATATGTGAACATGTTGAGGTGTGGCCCACACATAATCCTATTTGTACATTCTTACCCTTTTGGCCCTTTATATAGGTACCCTTACACTGTTGATGTCTACAGTGTTTTATAAGCTTTGGTCCCATTCTGGCGATTGTATATATAGTATTTGGATCCTGCGATCATTAACATTTGATTGTTGTTGAGAAGAGGGATGAATAATGAGAAGCCAAATTGACACCACATCCAATTAAATTAACAACATAGAAAAGAATTTGTTGAACCAAAGTTCTAGGACTTTAACCCCTTCCTTACCGGGCACTTAAACCCCCCTCCTGCCCAGACCAATTTTTGGCTTTCAGCGCTGTCGCATTTTGAATGATAATTGCGCGGTCGTGCGACGTTGTACCCAAATAAAATTTTAGTCCTTTTTTTCCCACAAATAGAGCTTTCTTTTGGTGGTATTTGATCCCCTCTGCGTCATTTCTGATCGCCGCTATAAACAAAAAATGAGCGACAATTTTGCAAAAAAGAACAATATTTTTTACTTTTTGCTAAAGTACAAATCCATTAAAAAAAATATTCATCAGTTTTGGCCGATATATATTCTTCTACATATTTTTGGTAAAAAAAAAAAATCGCAATCGGCGTATATTGATTGGTTTGCGCAAAAGTTATTGCGTCTACAAACTGGGAATTGATTTATGGCATTTTTATTATTTTTTTTTTTTTTTACTAGTAATGGCAGCGATCTGCGATTTTTATCGGGACTGCAATTTTGGGTCGGAAATGTCGGAAATTTTTTTACACATTTTTGGGACCAATGACATTTATACAGCGATCAGAAATTTAAATGTCCACTGATTACTGTATAAATGTCATTAGCATTGAA
>BLSH010033236.1:182813-195252 GCA_018402905.1 Glandirana rugosa
CAAGGGACATATATCTTCATCGTTAGTGAGAGGATGGGGTCGCTCGGGTCGGGGGTATGTCAATCATCGTGTAGGGTCCCTTGCGTCAATTGGGAAACTAGCGGGGGATCACAATTGGGGAAGGGCCGGTCACCGTATTTACAGTTACCAGGGTTTTTTCACACGCTATACAGGTGGCGTTACAACATCAGGTCGATTTTTAGCGTCTAACGGCGGTAATAATCATTTTTTTTTAATTTTTGGGGTATTTACTTAAGAGTAACAAACATTTGGGCCTTTGAAAACGCGTTTGGTTAGTTATATGCGAATAACGTTATATATAAAAAAAAAAATGGTTTTTATACTCCTTTATATATCTGGATTTGACTAAGGGGCCAGCTGATCTTTTCCCTGCCTAGTTAACTCCTAGTTGGACGAACATAAAACCCCATGAAGTAAATGAAGAAGCTGCGTCTGTCAGTGAACGTAAGGAGAAATATATATATATAATTTATTCATCAGTTTAGGTCTATATATTTCCTCATATTTTTGGTAAAAAAAAAAATATATATTGCAATAAGCGTATATTGATTGGTTTGCGCAAAAGTTTCCGGGTTTACAAACAATGAGAATTCATTTATGGGGTTTTTAATTTTTTTTTACTAATAATGGCGGCAATCTGCGATTTTTAGCTGGACTACAACATTGCGGTGGACATATCGCACACTTTTTTGGGACCATTGACATTTATGCCACTGGCCGGGAAGGGGTTAACACTAGGGGGCGATCAAAGGGTTAACTGCGTTCCCTGGGATGTGCTACTAACTGTATGGGGGCTGGGCTCGCTGGGGTAGGAGAGTGATTGCTACTTCTATATACAGGGAACATATGATCACTCTCCTTCTCCCCTTGTCACTGCCGGGGAGCGATTGCGCTTGGTCTGCAGACAGAGTCCATCCACCCACTCACTGGCTCTCCCGCTAGCGTGTGAGCGCGCCTCCGGCAGCGCGAGCGCCTACAATACTTGCTCCTGCGGCCATCAGGTGGTCGGTCGGCAACTGGTTAAGCAGATGAACAGCAGCTTAGACAGGTGGCATAACACAGTTCAATGCAGAGAAACAGTATTCAACCTTCACAGATGAAGTGCAGTTAGCTTGTGCAACCACGTGCTTTCACAAGATGGTGGATGGCACTGAGCTTGATTGCAAATTAAACATGCACATCTACACAGCAGGCTGCAGGAATTCTACCACGTTTTGACTATTCTGACTCAAACTGTTGTAATAGTGACTTATCCCTTGCTGAGACCTCTATTCCTGGCCTGTATAAGCAGATAGAATCACCGTGGACTTATCAGATAGCTTGAACTCACCAGACACTGTTTCTTTCATCATCGTTGGTTTTATTGCAAGCAGATCATAGCAGGACGAATGCGAGCAGATAGCATGAGGCCTATACAGAAGTGGCCATCTCTTTCCTCACAAGACAGTGAAAACAGGAACAGGAAGTACATCACAAAGTGGAAGGGGACACAGATAATAAAACAGAAAGGGATGGTGCTACAACCAAAATAACCACAAGATAGCAGTATAATAATCAGTAATATAAAAATTAGAACTATGCTTAGCATTACCTTTTACACAAGTGTAACAGCACACTGACCACGTCCCTGATTACGTCATTGATGACGAAATGCACAGGGAGGAGTTGTGACTTGTGAGGTTATTGTGTACCGGGCCACGGCGGCCATTTTGATGGTTGAAAACTTCAGTTTCTTTTGCATTAATGCTTGATTTGATACCAAGTGATTGTACTACTTTTTAAATACATTTTATTTGTAATGGAAATTTGTAGGTTCTGTATATAATTATATTCTATTTTGTATGTATTGCACACTGCACTCATTGTGCAGACGTCACTAATAATGTTTTCATTACATGTTTGCATTCTTTCGAGTCCTGATTAGAATTAGTCTGCCTGTGTTATACCCCTTGTTACCATACAAGTACAATTGTAATATTAATGTGATACCTACGTAATCATGTGTATAAAGACCTTCAATTGCGTCATAATAAAGCAGAACAGTTATTTGGAAAGATGCTGAGTGTATCTTTTGTGTCTGTTCCCTACTGCAGTAGTTATTAATTTGGAACCACTAATCAATATGAGGATAGGAGTTGCCCATCTTTAAAATTCCTGGTCATATTGGATATACACTATGATATACCCCTTTTATCCCTCCATACCTTTATGGGAATATTAAGGATATTATGGGCAGTGAGGGAACATCTAATTAGGAGGAGCCAGTGAGTCAACCCCAGCGAAACCATCCCAGGATTATTTTAAACACGTTTGTCTGACCTTCCTTGGTGGGGGTCCACATTGAGGGGTAAGAGGCAGTGTGAATGAGTGTTCGTGATGGCTCCTTTCTGGACACTCCTTCACTTTATCTATATGGATTGCTACTTTCCAATTTATATTTGAAGCAGGATTGGGAATGTTTTTATAGAGACTGATCAATAATATTTAACCTACGTTGCACTGTAAAGAATAAAATTCGTGCCCGAGCACATAAATCCCCCTACCCCTACCACTTTTACTATGAAAACACGAGTGGTGGGGTGTCTACACATGAAAACACAGATTGTGATACAGGTTACATATCGGTGTGCACGCCAGCACAAAAGCTACATTTCTAGCACCAGACCTCCTCCGTAATGCTAAACTGAGGATCTATAGGGGGCTTTTAAAGTTTGACATGTTGGGTATCTATTTACTTGGTGCAACCTCATCTTTTATATTTAACCAAAAAATGGGGTAATTCATTGTGTTTGTGTGCCCTAAAATGAACGTGTGTATTTTTTACTGAAAGTTTTTACTTCCTAGATCTTTGAAGTAAAAGCATTAAAAACAATTTATTCTCTAGGGTGTCTGCTTTCAGAAAACAATGTTTTGGGGGTTTATGCAATCTTCAGGCCTAAAATTATTTTTTAAACGTGTGCAAAAAAAAAAAAAAAATGCAAAAATGGCTCTGGCAGCAAAAGCATTGAGGAAAAAAATGTAAATGTCTGTAGTTTTTGGCTACAACCTAACAAAATTGAAAAAAAGTTAAAAAACGTAATACGTTATGAATGCACTGATTGTACACACACGTTCCTCCCAGACTAGTGAAGACAGATTTATCCCTCTGTGGGGCTTTAAGATAGGCTGAAAAGCATATGAAATGCAAGTTTCATTTTTACAAAAGGATTGTGCTCTGTTAGGCTCTTGGTTGTTGCACCGTAATTAAAAGCATTTTTTTTTTTGGGTACACGCAAAGCAGCATGTGTGTGCTGCGTATACTGCAAGTAGGCTTAGGTTCTTTTTAATCAGACCCCTCTAGGACCCTCCCACTGGTAGCGTAATTTGACCATACCAACCCTTCAGCACAGCACGCTGAGAATGCCGATTTCCTATAAGCCTTCAGAGCCTGGGGAGATTCAAGCAGCTACACTTATTTTCTGAGAAAAACAAAAATATAAAAAAAGTGCACAGCTTTAGGGAATGGCCAACAAATGGTTTTAGCTCAAACTGGTATTTAGGTTAAATTAGCTCTTGCTGCCAACATGTGACAAAGAGGGGGGCTTCAACACCCATACGTTGCACATATGCATTCATGGCAACAGAGCTTTCTCTGCCAAGAAAGTATTCCCAGGACAATGACTAATCTGTCAAATACAGCTCTGTCTGTATTATTGATCAAGACTGGGTGACGCTAGCTCCCATACATGTGACCACACTGACAACCAATCACAGTGGTCATGTGATCGGATTATCCTTCCCCCCCGCCACCACAGACATACAAACCCCATTTACAAATCAAGTTATGGCTGGGCGGGAAGGGGTTAAAGGGTTAATATGTTCATTCATAGGCACAAAAAATGATTCCCCGGTGAGAAAGTCAAAACAAGCACATGGAATATATATATATATATATATATATATACACACACACACACACACACACACACACACACACACACACATACATACATACACACACACAGTATCTCACAAGAGTGAATATACCCCTCACATTTTTTATAAATATTTTTTTTTTATCTTTTCATGTGACAACACTGAAGAAATGTCACTTTGCTACAATGTAAAGTAGTGAGTTTACAGCTTGTATAACAGTGTAAATTTGATGTCCCCTCAAAATAACACACAACCATTAATATCTAAACCTCTGGCAACAAAAGTGAGTACACCCCCAAATGAAAATGTCCAAATTGGGTCCAATTAGCCTTTTTTCTCTCCCCGGTGTTATGTGACTCGTTAGTGTTACAAGGTCTCAGGTGTGAATGGGGAGTAGGTGTGTTAAATTTGGTGTGATCGCTCTCACTCTCTTACTGGTCACTGGGAGTTCAACATGGCACCTCATGGCAAAGAACTCTCTGAGGATCTAAAAAAAGAATTGTTGCTCAAAATAAAGATGACCTAGGCTATAAGATAATTTCCAAGACCCTGAAACTGAGCTGCAGCATTATGGCAAAGACCATACAGTGGTTTAACAGGTCAAGTTCCACTCAGAATAGGCTTCAACATGGTCGCAAAAGAAGTTGAGTGCACGTGCTCAGCATCATATCTAGAGGTTGTCTTTGGGAAATAGATGTATGAGTGCTGCCAGCATTGCTGCAGAGCTTGAAGGGGTGGGGGGTAAGCCTGTCAGTGCTCAGACCATACGCTGCATCAAATTGGTTTGCTTGGCTGTCATCTCAGAAGGTAGCCTCAAAAGATGATGCACAAGAAAGCCAACAGTGTGCTGAAGACAAGCAGACTAAGGGCATGGATTACTGGAACCATGTCCTGTGGTGGGTGAGAACAAGATAAAGTTATTTGGTTCAGATGGTGTCAACAACCAGGGGAGGAGTACAAAGACAAGTGTGTCTTGTCTACAGTCAAGCATGGTGGTGGGAGTGTCATGTTCTGGGGCTGCATGAGTGCTGCCTGCACTGGGGTGCTACAGTTCATTGAGGGATAGAAAGTACAGGGTGCAGCGCTGAAAGTTCAATCGTATGCAAATTCAGTCCATAAAATATCTCTTGAAATTCCAGGGGAAATGAGAAGATCAAGTAAGCCCGTCACCAACACCAAACGCACTGTCTCTTACCAGAACCACAGGACCCTTATTACAGGGGTCAGATACGCCTTCTGGCAAGAGAAATCCAAATTGGCATATATCATCAATTGGCGTGTATCATCAGACAGGAGCCTCGATTCCCAGCGTCATATCTGTGTTTAAGACTTTCCGAGATATCAGCTCTCTCAGGAGGGCCCCAGTGTCCATGTTCTCCAAGATGTAGGCCAGATCATCTTTGTAATACTCGTATATCTTCCTCAATGATAAATCGGAATATGAAGACAGCTGATGGCGGTACTCTGATGTCGTCTGGAGCAGGAATCAGTTCATTGCATCCACCGAGACGTATGACAGAATCTTCCCTTTTTATTAACCAGCCTGTAACTCTGACTTCTTCAGTATTGGTAGAGGCACACGCCAAGGATGCCCCCTCTCCACCCTCCTATTCACATTGGCCAATGTGAAGATGGAGGAGCGCAAGGTCTCTAACATCCACCAGTTTTGTGATGTCATCATGGAGGAGTGGAAGAGGACTCCAGTGGCAACCTGTGCAGCTCTGGTGAACTTCAAGCCCAAGAGGGTTAAGGCAGTGCTTGAAAATAATGGTGGCCACACAAAATATTGACACTTTGAGCCCAATTTGGACATTTTCAATTAGGGGTGTACTCACTTTTGTTTCAAGTGGTTTAGACATCAATGGTTCCTGCTGGTGCTGTAAGGGACAGATTATTGTTCTAAAATCATCTCCTAGTTCTAAAGGGAGAGGTTCCTGCTGTTGCTGTAAGGGACAGATTATTGTTCTAAAATCATCGCCTACTCCTACAGGGTCAGGTTCCTGCATTTGCTGTAAGGGACAGATTATGGTTCTAAAATCATCGCCTACTCCTATAGGGTCAAGTTCCTGCTGGTGCTGTAAGGGACAGATTATTGTTCTAAAATCATCTCCTAGTTCTAAAGGGAGAGGTTCCTGCTGTTGCTGTAAGGGACAGATTATTGTTCTAAAATCATCGCCTACTCCTATAGGGTCAGGTTCCTGCTGTTGCTGTAAGGGACAGATTATTGTTCTAAAATCATCGCCTACTCCTATAGGGTCAGGTTCAGGCCAGATTAAAAATATTCAAGCCAGGGCACAGTTCTGGAGGATGAGGAGGACGAGGAAGATCATGAGGAGGAGGAACCACAACAGGGTGGCACCCAAAGCAGCTCGTGGGCATCACTGGAGCGTGGCTGGGGGGATACGGAGGACACAGATGATACACCTCCCACAGAGGACAGCTTGTCTTTGCCTCTGGGCAGCCTGGCACACATGACAGACTACATGCTGCAGTGCCTGCGCAACGACAGCCGAGTTGCCCACATTGTAACTTGTTCTGATCACTGGGTAACCACCCTGCTAGATCCCTGTTACAAGGACAACGTGCCGTCCTTAATTCCCTCACTGGAGCGTGAGAGGAAGATGCGCGACTACAAGCGCACACTGGTAGACGCGCTGCTGAGGGCATTCCCAAATGACACTGGGGGCTCGGTGGAAGCACAAGGCGAAGGCAGAGGAGGAAGAGGCTGACAACGCAGCTGTGGCACCGCCAGCACCTCAGAAGGAAGGGTTATCATGGCCAAAATGTGGCAAAGCTTTGTCAGCAGCCTGCCACAACAAACAGCACCACCAGCTGATAGGCAAGGTCTTAGCAGGAGGCAGCATTTCAGCAACATGGTGGAACAGTATGTGTGCACAAGCCTACACGTACTGACTGATGGGTCTGCCCCATTCAACTTCTGGGTCTCCAAATTGGGCACATGGCCTGAGCTTGCCCTTTATGCCTTGGAGGTGCTGGCCTGCCCTGCAGTCAGTGTATTGTCTGAACGTGTGTTTAGCACGACAGGGGCGTTCTCACAGACAAGCGCAGCTGCCGGTCCACAGCCAACGTGGACAAGCTAACGTTTATTAAAACAAACCAGGCATGGATCCCACAAGACTTGTCTGTACCTTGTGCAGAATAGACATTTAGACCGGCCTCACACAGCCATTGGTATACTGTTTTTTTTTTAATATGCCTCAATATTTTGGGGGCTACCCCAATTAGAAAAAAAGACAAACAACAAAAAGTGTTGGCTGCCTCCTCCACCACCGCCACTTCCACCTACACTGCCATGGCCTAGTCAACCTCTAGGCCCCTACTCCACATCCACCCCCTTTCCCATTTTTATTTTTTTTATTTGATTTTAAGTTATTTTCCCGATCCCCATTTTTTTTGTAGGGCACTTGTCCTACTCTTACCCCCATTTTACTTTCTTTTGCAGCCCTCTAGCATTAGCCAGGACTTTATAGCCATTTTTGTGCCGAAAAGTTCGGGTCCCCATTGACTTCAATGGGGTTCGGGGTAAAGTTCGGGTCAAGTTCGGTACCGAACCCAAACTTTTTCACGAAGTTCGGCCGGACCCGCCGAACCCGAACATCCAGGTGTCCGCTCAACTCTACTCGCGAGGAAAAGTCAGTCTTCTCCTGAAATCACTGGTAGGCTTCTGTTTGGCACATTGGGATGATTCCGGCTGTCTTTGAGCAGTTTAGTGCTCTCTGACTTTAGTGCATTGAGATGTGGAGCGGTTGAAGAGGGATCGCTTTGGAGATTAATGTTTGGGCATTTACTTGCCTACCATTTGGTGAGTCTCTCCAAATAGGGAAAAACCCAAAACTCTCACATGGCATGGTGACGGTGCACAGCATTTTATGAAGACTCCACCATAGATGCCATATATATGGACTTTTAATGCCATTTGATGTGCTTTTTATGTCTTTTATTGACTACGTTTATACCAAATGCAGACGCAAGATTTATGCTGCTTTTATTATAGATGTTAGCGCTGCTATACACGTAACTGTGTTTCAACATTGGTTATTTGTTTGGAAGTTTTGGTGGAATATTTGTTAATAGCAGCGGCTGCATATTGAGTGTTAGATTACAAACACAGCTGAAACTATGTTGCAATCCCTATCTTTCAGGGAGTGACTGGCTATAGACAGCGCTGATTCCAGACGGTTTTCCCCCATTTAGAGGTAACAGCTTTTGGCTTTTGTTATTAGTATATATCTTCTAGATGTTTGGATTGCTCTATGATGTAATAAGACTCATGTTCCTTCTCAATTGTGTTGTATGTTGTCTTTAAATATATTATATACAGTTGTATGCAAACCTTTAGGAACCTTTGACAATTTCCATGATTGTCATTTATAAATATTTGGGTGTTTGGATCAGCAATTTCATTTTGATCTATCAACTGAAGGACACAGTAATATTTCAGTAGTGAAATTAGGTTTATTGGATTTACAGAAAATGCGCAATATGCATCAAAACAAAATTAGACAGGTGCATAAATATGGGCATCCTAACAGAAAATTCACATCAATATTTAGTAGAGCCTCCTTTAGCAGAAATAACAGCCTCTAGACGCTTCCTATAGCTTGTAATGACTGTCTGGATTCTGGATGAAATGTATTTTGGACCATTCCTCCTTACAAAACATCTCCAGTTCAGTTAGGTTTGATGGTTGCCAAGCATGGACAGCCCGCTTCAAATCACCCCATAGATATTCAATGATATTTAGGTCTGGGAACTGGGATGGCCATTCCAGAACATTGCACTTGTTCCTCTGCATAAATGCCAGAGTAGATTTTGATCAGTGTTTTGGGTCGTTTTCTTGTTGAAATATCCAGCCCGGCGTAACTTCAACTTTGTGACTGATTCTTCAACATTATTCTCAAGAATCTGCTGATATTGAGTGGAATCCATGCAACCCTCAACTTTAACCAGATTCCCAGTACCGGCACTGGCCACACAGCCCCACAGCATGATGGAACCGCCACCAAATTATAATGTGGGTAACAAGTGTTTTTCTTGGAACGCTGTATTATTTTGCCGCCATGCATAACATCTTCAGTCCACAGCACCTTATTCCAAAATGCAGCTGGCTTGTTCAAATGTGCGTTTGCATACCTCAAGTGACTCAGTTTGTGGCGTGTGTTCAGAAAAGGCTTCTTTCGTATCACTCTCCCATACAGCTTCTCCCTGTGCAAAGTGCGCTGAATTGTTGAACGATGCACAGTGACACCATCTGCAGCAAGTTGATGTTGTAGGTCTTTGGAGGTGGTTTGTGGGCTGTTTTTGACCATTCTCACCATCCTTCGCCTTTGCCTCTCCAATATTTCATGTGGCCTGCCACTTCTGGCCTTAACAAGAACTGTGCCTGTGGTCTTCCATTTCCTCACCATGTTCCTCACAGTGGACACGGACAGCTTATATCTCTGTGATAACTTTTTCTAGCCTTCCCCTAAACCATAATGTAGAACAATCTTTGTTTTCAGGTCATTTGAGAGTTGCTTTGAGGCCCCCATGTTGCCACTCATCAGAGGAGAGTCAAAGAGAGCAACAACTTGCAATTGGCCCCTTTAAATACCCTTTCTTGTGATTGGATGCACCTGTCTATGAAGTTCAAGGCTTAATGAGCTCACCAAACCAATTGTGTGTTCCAATTAATCAATGCTAAGTAGTTACAGGTATTCAAATCAACAAAATGACTAGGGTGGCCAAATTTATGCACCTGTCTAATTTCGTTTTGATGCATATTGCACATTTTCTGTTAATCCAGTAAACCTCATTTCACTACTGAAATATTACTGTGTCCTTCAGTTATTTGATAGATCAAAATGAAATTGCTGATCCAAACACCCAAATATTTATAAATGACAATCATGGAAATTGTCAGGGGTTCCTAAAGTTTTGCATACAACTGTATGTCTCAATTATATGAAGGGAGGAGGAGGAGAAAAAAAGTTTGTGCTCTGTGATGAATTGAGGTGATAAAAGGAGGGTGTGGGCATGAAGTGTTGATGTGTGAACATACAGACTAAGTGATGATATTGGGCTGTAGTGTGTGTGTGCGGTACTGGGAGAGAAGTGACAGGTGTGTGGAATGGGATTATCCGGCATGGAGATAACGAGGGTGTGCGCGTGAATTGTGGATGTGTGACCGTGTAGGCTATGTGATGACATTGGCTATAGTGTGTGTGTGCAGTGCAAGGGGGAGAGGTGACAGGTGTTTGTGATAGGAATATCTGGCGTGGGGTATGGGTGCGCATCTTCACTGGTCTCCCGATTCGATTATGATTTTCTGGTCAACGATTCGATTCCTCGATGCATCACGATTAGGATAAAGGGGAGGGTGGGAACTGAAGGATGGAAGAATTCATGAATAAGAAAGGAAACATGGGGGAGTCTGGGGATAGAGATGGAGGAATCTATGGACAGGAATAGAAGGATGGGAGAGTCTGGGGATGGCGGTATCCATGGGTAGGAACAGAAGGATGGGAGAGTCTGGGGATGGAGGTATCCATGGATAGGAACAGAAGGATGGGAGAGTCTGGGGATGGAGGTATCCATGGATAGGAACAGAAGGATGGGAGAGTCTGGGGATGGAGGAATCCATGGACAGGAACAGAAGGATGGGGGAGTGTAGGGAATGATAGGTATAGAGGGGTGTGAGTGGTGGTGTGGGTGATGCTAAATTATGGATGTTAGTGGGTGGGTGTAGAGGGGTGTTGGTGGTGATGGGTGTACAGGGGTGTGGGTGGTAGTGAGGGGTGTGGGTGATGATGGGTGTAGAGGGGTGTGGGTGATGCTTGTTGGTGGTGATGGGTGTGGGTGGTGGCCTGTGCAAAGTGCCTCACTGAAGTGTACTGTTAACATGCTTCTTGATATGTAGCAACATACTGCATGGGGCCTCTCGGCACGCATGTGACCCGCCGGCCCGCCTCTGCTCTCTAGAGCTTTCTTTTGGTTTTATTTATTCAGATGTGATGGGGACATACAGATGTGTTGTGCACTGTGACACATGTGATGGGGACAGACAGATGTGTTGTGCACTGTGACATGTGATGGGGAAAGACAGATGTGCACTGTGACACGTGATGGGGACAGACAGATGTTGTGCACTGTGACAGATGTGATGGGGACATACAGATGTGCACTGAGACAGATGTGATGGGGACATAGATGTGTTGTGCACTGACAGATGTGATGGGGACATACAGATGTTGTGCACTGTGACACATGTGATGGGGACATACAGATGTTGTGCACTGTGACACATGTGATGGGGACATACAGATGTGTTGTGCACTGTGACAGATGTGATGGGGACATACAGATGTTGTGCACTGTGACACATGATGGGGACATACAGATGTGCCATGTGACACGTGATGGGGACATACAGATGTGCACTGACACGTGATGGGGACATACAGATATGCACTGTGACGGGGACATACAGATGTTGTGCACTGTGACAGATGTGATGGGGACATACAGATGCTGTGCACTGTGACAGATGTGATGGGGACATACAGATGTGCACTGTAATGAGGACATACAGATGTGTTGTGCGCTGTGACAGATGTGATGGGGAAATACAGATGTGTTGTGTACTGTGACAGATGTGATGGGTGTGACGGACGCGGGTATCAGATCGCTGCCCTCCTCACCGATCGGCGACCGAGGACCCCCCTGATCCAATACCGCACTTGTCACCAACGTAACAATGCCACTCTCAGCTGCTTTCAGCACAAAGATTTCCCAGTTTGCGGGATCACCGTCTAAGTGTCAGCCGCCTGAGAGCGATTGTTACCGGGCGAATTCCAACAATTAACCCTTTCACTGCCACCACTTCTGCAGTCGCCAGAAGACCATATATTAGCAATACCAGTATTCTAGAGCAACGCCTGTACACCCACTGTCACCTGCAGACAGGGATATTCAGATGCGTTATTCTAAAAGACAGTAGCGCTCTTCGAAGGAACAGATTCGTGATAGTTGCGTTAAGAGCTTTAGAGACAGAATTAACACTTTTCAAAATAAGGTTTAATAAATGAAAAGGTCAAGCATTAGGTGCAATAAAATATTTACAGAACAACCTTAAGCGGGCCATTGTTAGCGAGAGTCCGCCGACTGTGAATCTGCCACTAGGGCGTTTGACCCTTTAGAAACACGACTTTCGTCGACTCTCACCGTAACAATGCAACCACTGTTCACGCCATAACCTAGTCCCCCCAGGAGCCAGCGGCTAGCCACTCCTCCCGTCGCTAGACTATGGGCGCAGGCAGTGTGGGTAGTGTAGACAGTGTCATGTGTTGTGTAGACATAAAGGGGTAGTGTAGACAGTGTCGCGTGTTGTGTAGACATACAGGAGTAATGTCACGTGTAGACATACAGGGGTAGTGTAGACAGTGTCACGTGTCGTAGACATACAGGGGTAGTGTAGACAGTGTCACGTGTTGTAGACATACAG
>BLSH010033236.1:229442-240878 GCA_018402905.1 Glandirana rugosa
TTAAAAACCCTAAAAATAAAAAAAAAATGAACATTACCGAACGGAGGTCCGTGCATGTAAACACGGATCTCCGTTCTGTGAGAGGGGGAAGGGCTGTGATCACAGCCTTCCTCTATATGGAAGCTGTGATCACTCCCCTTCCCCTGCTAGCCCACACACAGTTAGAACACACCCAGGGAACACAGTTAACCCTTAGAGTGCCCCCCCAGGTTAACCCCTTCACTGCCAATGGCATTTACACAGTAATCAGTGCATTTTTAGAGCACTGATCGCTGTATAAATGCCAATGGTCCCAAAAAAGTGTCAAAATGGTCCGACATGTCCGCTGCAATATCACAGTACCGCTAAAAATCGCAGATCGCCGCCATTACAAGTAAAAAAAAAATAAAAATCCCAAAAATTAATTCTCATCGTCCGTAAGCGCGGCAACTTTTGCACAAACCAATCAAACGCCGATTGCGATTTTTTTTTATCACAAATATAAGGAAGAATATACAATCATCCAAAACCGTTGAAAAAAAATTTTATTTTTATTTGGATTTGTATATTAGCAAAAAGTAAGAAATTTGTTTTTTTTTTTGCAAAATTGTCGCTCTTGTTTATAGCGGGGATCAGAAATGACGCATCAGTGATCAAATACCACCAAAAGAAAGCTCTATTTGTGGGAAAAAAGGACGCAAATTTTGTATGGGTACAACGCCGCATGACCGCACAATTGTCAGTTAAAGCGACGCAGTGCCGAATCGCAAAAAGTGCTCTGGTCCTAAAGTGTGAAATACTTCCGGGGCTGAAGTGGTTAATGTACACACAGCACCCCATATTGACAGAAACACAGGATTGTTGACATTTTTTCACATTTATTAAAAATGAAAAACTGAAATATCACATGGTCCTAAGTATTCAGACCATTTGCTCAGTATTTAATAGAAGCACCCTTTTGATCTAATAAAGCCATGAGTCTTTTTGGGAAAGATGCAACAAGTTTTTCACACCCGGATTCGGGGATCATCTGCCATTTCTCCTTGCAGATCATTTCCAGTCCTGTCAGGTTGGATGGTAAAAGTTGGTGGACAGCCATTTTTAGGACTCTCCAGAGATGCTCAATTGGGTTTAAGTCAGGGCTCTAGCTGGGCCATTTAAGAACAGTCACAGAGTTGTGAAGCCACTCCGTTATTTTAGCTGTGTGCTTAGGGTCACTGTCTTGTTGGAAGGTAAACCTTCGGCCCAGTCTGAGGTCCTGAGCACTCTGGAGAAGGTTTTCGTCCAGGATATCCCTCTACTTGGCTGCATTCATCTTTCCTTCAATTGCAACCAGTCGTCCTGTCCCTGCAGCTGAAAAACACCCCCACAGCATGATGCTGCCACCACCATGCTTCACTGTTGGGACTGTATTGGACAGGTGATGAGCAGTGCCTGGTTTTCTCCACACATACTGCTTAGAATTAAGGCCAAAAAGTTATATCTTGGTCTCATCGGACCAAAGAATCTTATTTCTCACCATCTTGGGAGTCCTTCAGGTGTTTTTTTTTTTTTTAGCAAACTCCATGCGGGCTTTCATGTGTCTTGCACTGAGGAGAGGCTTCCGTCTGGCCACTCTGCCATAAAGCCCCAACTGGTGGAGGACTGCTGTGATGGTTGACTTTCTACAACTTTCTCCCATCTGCATCTCTGGAGCTCAGCCACAGTGATCTTTGGGTTCTTTACCTCTCTCACCAAGGCTCTTCTCCCCCGATAGCTCAGTTTGGCCGGACGGCCAGCTCTAGGAAGGGTTCTGGTCGTCCTAAACGTCTTCCATTTAAGGATTATGGAGGCCACTGTGCTCTTAGGAACCTTAAGTGCAGCAGAATTTTTTTTATAACCTTGGCCAGATCTGTGCCTTGCCACAATTCTGTCTCTGAGCTCTTCAGGCAGTTCCTTTGACCTCATGATTCTCATTTGCTCTGACATGCACTGTGAGCTGTAAGGTCTTATATAGACAGGTGTGTGGCTTTCCTAATCAAGTCCAATCAGTATAATCAAATACAGCTGGACTCAAATGAAGGTGTAGAACCATCTCAAAGATGATCAGAAGAAATGGACAGAACCTGAGTTAAATATATGAGTGTCACAGCAAAGGGTCTGAATACTTGTCAACAATTCTGTGTTTTTCTGTCAATATGGGGTGCTGCGTGTACATTAATAAGGATAATAAATGAACTTAAATGATTTTCGCAAATGGCTGCAATATAACAAAGGGTGAAAAATTTAAGGGGGTCTGAATACTTTCCGTACCCACTGTACATACACACACAGATATATACACACAGTATCTCACAAAAGTGAGTACATCCCTCACATTTTTGTAAATATTTTATTCTATCTTTTCATGTGACAAGACTGAAGAAATGACACTTTGCTACAATGTAAAGTAGTGCGTGTGCAGCTTGTATAACAGTGTAAATTTGCTGTACCTTCAAAATTACTCAACACAGCCATTAATGTCTAAACCCCTGGCAACAAAAGGGAGTACACCCATAAGTGAAAATGTCCAAATTTGGCCCAATTAGCCAATTTCCCTCCCCGGTGTCATGTGACTCAGTGTTACAAGGCCCAGGTGTGAATGGGGAGCAGGTGTGTTAAATTTGGTGTTATCGCTCTCACTCTCTCATACTGGTCATTGGAAGCTCTACATGGCAGCTCATGGCAAAGAACTCTGAGGATCTAAAAAAAAGAATTGTTGCTCTACATAAAGATGGCCTAGGCTATAAGAAGATTACCAGGACCCTGAAACTGAGCTGCAGCACGGTGGCCAATACCATACAGTGGTTTAACAGCACAGGTTCCACTCAGAACAGGCCTCGCCATGGTCGACCAAAAAAATTGAATGCATGTGCTCAGCGTCCTATCTAGAGGTTGTCTTTGGGAAATAGACGTATGAGTGCTGCCAACATTGCTGAAGAGGTTGAAGGGGTGGGGGGGGGGGTCAGCCTGTCAGTGCTCTGACCATATGCTGCACACTGCATCAAATGGGTCTGCATGGCTGTTGTCCCAGAAGGAAGCCTCTTCTAAAGATGATGCACAAGAAAGCCCGCAAACAGTTTGCAGAAGACAAGCAGACTAAGGACATAGATTACTGGAACCATGTCCTGTGGTATGGTGCGACCAAGATAAACTTATTTGGTTGAGATAGTGTCAAGCGTGGAGCGGCAACCAGGTGAGGAGTACAAAGACAAGTGTGTTTTGCCTATATCATATACCAATACCAACATGTACTATGACATACTGGAGCAGCGCATGATCCCCTCCCTTCGGAAAATGGGCTGCAGGGCACTATTCCGACATGATAATGACCCAAAATACACCTCCAATATGACCACTGCCTTGCTAAAGAAGCTGAGGGCAAAGGTGATGGACCGGCCAAGCATGTCTCCAGACCTAAACACTATTGAGCATCTGTGGGTCATCCTCAAAGCGGAAGGTGGAGGGGTGCAAGGTTTCTAACATCCACCGGCTCTGTGATGTCGTTGTGGAAGAGGACTCCAGTGGCAACCTATGTAGCTCTGGTGAACTCCATGCCCAAGAGGGCTAAGGTGGTGCTGGAAAATAATGGTGGCCACACAAAATATTGACACTTTGGGCCCAATTTGGACATTTTCACTTAGGGATGTACTCACTTTTGTTGCCAGTGGTTTAGACATTAATGGCTGTGTGTTGAGTTATTTTGAGGGGGCAGTAAATATACACTTATACAAGCTGTACACTCACTAATTTACATTTTAGCAAAGTGACATTTCTTCAGTGTTGTCACACGAAAAGATATTATAAAAAACAACACACAGCCAATAATGTCTAAACTGCTGGCAACAAAAGTGAGTACACCCCTAAATGAGAATGTCCAAATTGGGCCCAATTAGCCATTTTCCCTCCCCAGTGTCATGTGACTCCACGTTACAAGGGCTCAAGTGTAACTGGGGAGCAGATGTGTTAAATTTGGTGTTATTGCTCTCACTCTCTTATACTGGTCACTAGAAGTTCAACATGGCAACTCATGTCAGAGAACTCGCCAAGGATCTGAAAAAAAAAAAATTGTTACTCCACATAAAGATGGCCTAGGCTATAAACAGATTGCCCAGACCCTGAAACTGAGGTTTAACAGGACAGGTTCCACTCCGAACAGACCTTACCATGGTCGACCAAAGAAGTTGAGTGTGTGTGCTTAGAGTCCCATGCAGAGGTGGTCTTTGGGAAATAGACGTATGAGTGCTGCCAGCATTGCTGCAGAGGTTGAAGGGGTCAGCCTGTCAGTGCTCAGACCTTACGCCGCACACTGCATCAAATTGGTCTGCATTGCTGTTTTCCCAGAAGGAAGCCTCTTCTAAAGATGCTGCACAAGAAAGCTTGCAAACAGTTTGCTGAAGACAAGCAGACTAAGGACATGGATTACTGGAAGCATGTCCTGTGGTCTGATGAGACCCAGGTAAACTTATTTGGTTCAGATGGTGGCAAGCGTGTGTGTGGTGGCAAACAGGCGAGGAGTACAAAGACAAGTGTGTCTTGCCTACAGTCAAGCATGGTGGTGGGAGTGCCATGGTCTGGGGCTACATGAGTGCTACCGGCACTGGGGAGCTACAGTTCATGGAGGGAACCATGAATGGCAACATGTACTGTGACATATTGAAGCAGAGCATGATCCCCTCCATTCTAAGACTGGGCTGCAGGGCAATATTTCAACATGATGACCCCAAACACCTGCAAGATGACCACTGCCTTGCTAAAGAGGCTGAGGGTAAAGGTGATGGACTGGCCAAGCAGGTCTCTAGACTCAAACCCCATTGAGCATCTGTGGGGCATCCTTAAATGGAAGGCGGAAGAGCGCAAGGTCTCTAACCTCCACCAGCTCTGTGATGTCATCATAGAGGAGTGGAAGAGGACTTCAGTGGCAATTTGTGAAGCTCTGTTGAACTCCATGCCCAAGAGGGTTAAGGCAATGCTGGAAAATAATGGTGGCCAAATATTGACACTTTGGACATTTTCACTTTGGGGTGTACTTACTTTTGTTGCCAGAGGTGTAGACATTAATGGCTGTGTGTAGTTATTTTGAGGGGACAGCAAATATACACTGTTATACAAGCTGTACACTCACTACTTTACTTTGTAGCAAAGTGACATTTCTTCAGTGTTGTCACATGAAAAGAAAAGATATAATATAATATTTACAAAAATGTAAGGGGTGTACTCACTTTTGTGATAGATCTAGATATTTATATATCTCGCCTCATAATGAGGTGGTTCTACCGGTATCATGGTTGAGGCAACAACCATGATCCCAGTATCATTTTCGACAGGTGTTTCTGCACAATGTAAAAATAATATTATAACTTACCGTAAAATCCTTTTCTCGGAGTTCACTGACAGACGCAGCCTTCTTATGACACATGGGGTTATGCTCATATCACTAGGAGTAGACTAGGCAAAAATAAAACAAAAGCATAGGTTGACCCCTCCCAGGGGGCCGTCCTCACCTTAGCATATAATCCCCCTGCTCTGCATAGCACATCAGTCGTAACAAGCCGAACAAACTCAACAGAGGGGTGGGTGCTGCGTCTGTCAGTGAACTCAGAGAAAAGAATTTTACGGTAAGTTATAATAAAATCGCTTTTACTCTTCTGTTCACTGACAGACACAGCCTTCTTATGACACGTGGGGACATCCCAAAGCTGTGCCAATAAAGAGGGGTGGGCAAACTAACTGTACCCAACAAAAAAAAGCCCTCTCAGGCGGCGCCATCTGCACCTACACTGCCGCTTGTAATACTTTGCGGCCAAAAGCAGCATCCGATGATGAAACATCAATTTTGTAAAACTTAGTAAACGTGTGCACTGAGGCCCAAGTAGCCGCTTTGCACACCTGAGACACCGAAGCCTAGTGTCTAAACGCCCAGGAAGTACTAACTGTCCTGGTGGAATGAGCCGTGACTGGAAACGGGGGAACCTTGCCCCGAACCTCATATGCATGAGTCACGGTCTTCCTGATCCAACGAGAAATGGTAGCCGACGAGGCCGCCATGCCTTTGCGCGACCCTTCCGTCAGCACAAATAAAGAATCAGACTTCCGAAAAGCTGTAGAAAACAAATACACCAGCAAAGCCCTCACCACATCCAAAGAATGCAATTCAACCTCTTTGGGATGCGACGGGTGCGGGCACAATGAGGGAAGAACAAAATCCTCATTCAAATGAAAAGAAGAAACCACCTTCGGAAGAAACAAAGGGGAAGGTCGCAAAACCGCCCTGTCCTTATGAAGGATCAAGTAAGGTGACTTGCAGGATAATGCTGCCAACTCAGACACCCGCCTAGCGGATGTGACAGCAACCAGAAAGCCACTTTCTGCGACAACAGTCGCAAGGGAATGTCCCTAATCTTTTCATATGGTGGTTTCTGCAGCACAGAAAGCACTAGATTCAAATCCAACGGCGCCAAGGGTGACCGTATCCGAGGAGCCACATGACGTACACCCTGTACAAATGTACGAATCAACGAACGAGACGCCAAGGGCCATTGAAAAAGAACCGCCAGGGCCGAAATCTGACCCTTAAGGGTACTTAACGCCAGGTTCTTGTCCAGTCCCTGCTGCAAAAAAGTCAGTACTCTGGACACTATATAAGAGCGGGGGTTCCAACCCCCTGCCTCGCACCAGGTAATCTAGGCCTTCCAGGTCCTATGATAAATCTTACGTGAAGTACCTTTACGTGCTTCAATCATAGTAGGGATCACGGAGTCCGAGACACCCCTATCCCTCAACACCTGGGACTCAATAGCCAAGCCGTCAAAGCCGGCGAGGGTAAAGCAGGGTGCAAGATGGGCCCCTGAGACAGTAGGTCTCCGCGAAGCGGAAGATGCCACGGAATATCCAACACCATCTGCACCTCGTCGGCGCACCAAGGACACAGAGGCCAATCCGGAGCTACCAGGATTGTCCGGATTCCCTCTGCTTCTATCCTGCGCAAAACCCGCGGTAGAAGCTTTAAAGGAGGAAAGACGTACAGTAGCTGATACCGACCCCAGGGTGCTACCAGCGCGTCCGATGTGACCGCCAACGGATCTCTTGTTCTGCACACAAAGGTCTGTACCTTGTGATTGAACCTGGGAGGCCATGAGGTCCACCTCTGGTGAGCCCCACTTGAGGCAAATCTGGTGGAACACTTCTGGATGTAGGGACCATTCCCCCTGATCCAGAGTCCGGCGGCTGAGAAAGTCCGTCTGCCAGTTTTCCACGCCTGGAATGTAGATTGCAGAGAGAGCTGGCATGTGAAGTTCTGCCCACCGAAGGATCAGAGCCGCCTCCGCGGCTGCTGCCGAGCTTCTTGTTCCGCCCTGACGGTTCACAAAGTCTGATCGCTCTCAGTTCCAGTACATGTATTGGAAGGCAAGCTTCCTGCACTGGCCAACGACCCTGGGCAGAGAACTGACCCAGGACCCCTCCCCAGCCCGATAGGCTGGTGTCCGTCGTTACTATCGACCAATTGAGGGGGAGAAAACATTTGCCCAACTTTAGGGCCGGAGCCCGAATCCACCAAATCAAGGATCCTCGGGACTGATGATCCAACCTGATCAGTCTGTCTAGGGATAGGGGAGATTTGTCCCATTGCGACAAAATCGCCCTCTGCAGGAGCCGAGTGTGACTCTGGGCGTAAGGTATAACTTCGAACGCCGACACCATAAGCCCCAACACTCGCATACAGAACCGTAAGGAGGATCACTGGTGTGATAACAGGGTTCGCACTGCTGCCTGAAGTGTCCGGAGCTTGTTTGGTGGTAAAAACACCCTTGTCTGCACCGTGTCCAGAATCAGACCCTGGTATTCCAGCCGGCAGGATGGAGTTAACGATGACTTATGCAGGTTGATTAGCCAACCGAACTCCTCTAAAGTGGACACCGTGATTGTCACGTTCTCCTCCAGAGCCGCAGCAGACTCTGCTCTCAGGAGTAAATCGTCGAGGTACGCTACTACCACGATACCTCTGTCTCAGCAGCACCAGCATCGGGGCCACCACCTTGGTGAACACTCGGGTAGATGAAGCCAACCCGAAGGGAAGTGCCACAAACTGGTAATGCAGGTCCCCCACTGCGAAGCGTAGAAAACGCTGGTAACTGTGACAAACTGGAACATGGAGATACGCGTCCCTGATATCCAGGGACGCCATGAAATCCCCTTGGTGCAGGGCGGCCACGACAGAGCGGATGGACTCCATCCTGAATCTCTTCATCTTTACGTAGCGGTTTAATGCCTTCAGGTCCAGAACTGGCTTGACCCCGCCCATTTTGGGCACCAGAAAGAGGTTTGAGTAAAACCCGTGAAATCTTTCCACCATGGGTACCGGTACAACCACCCCCTGTCCGGCAAGCGCCCGAACGGCACCTAGAAGTGCCTCCCAATGTCCCTGAGGGAGTCTCAAGTTTGAAGGGAAGAACCTTTCTGGGGGCGGAGAGATGAATTCTATCCTGTACCCAGAGGACACCACCTCCAGTACCCACCGATCGGTGATGCGGGCAGTCCATCTGTCTGCGAACCCCAGCAACCGGCCCCCCGCCCGTGAGTTGGGCGGGGGCAACCCATCATGCGGAGGTTGATTTATCCTTCGCTTTTTTGGACTTCTGCTGCCAGGGCCTTTTACTGGGCCCAGCGGAAGCCTTACCGGACTTGAAGCCCCTACCCGCTGAGCCGGGTGCCCGAAAAAAAACTTCTGACCTGAAGAAACAGGGCCCTGCCTACGGCGAAAATCCCGCCTCTTTGGCTCTGGAAAGAAAGTACTCTTCCCTCCCGTGAAATCCTTAATGATTTCATCCAACTGTGGGCCAAACAGACGCCCTCCCTGAAAGGGAAGATCTGCAAGAGCTTTCTTTGAAGCCTGGTCGCCTGACCAAGAGCGGAGCCACAGCACCCGCCTGATAATTGCAAAAACAGAAATTTTTGACAATATGGGAAGAAAGGTCCAAAGCAGCATGGCATATGTAGCGGAGTTTGTTCAGGGTCCATTTGTTCAGGGTCCATTTGTTCAGGGTCTTCGGTACCTGTGTGACGCAGCTCTGGTCCTGCTTCCCATGCTGTCTAAATAGTCTGTTTTCGCAGTAATTATCAGACGTGTACTCTGGTTGCGCTCGTGGTTGGGTGACTACGCGTCTAAGAAGGTCCTTACGGATCCTCCTTATCAGGGGGGGGGGGGGGGTCGGCTCTTTGGGGCGCAGTTGGATGAAATTATTAAGGATTTCACTGGAGGGAGGAGCACTTTTCTTCAGGAGCCCAGGCGGCGGGAGTTCCACCGCAAGCAAGGTCCTACTTCGGGTCAGAAGAGGTTTTTTCATGGCCCCCCCCACTCACATGGGGTCGAGGCCCGGCAAGTCTGCCGCAGGGGCCGGTAAACGACCCTGGCAACGCAAGAGCGGAAAGACGGAGGACGGAGTCCTCCTCCGCATGATGGGTTGCCCACACCCGATTTCAGGTGGGGGGCCGTCTTCTGGGGTTCGTAGACAGGTGGACTGCCCGCATTTCCGACCGGTGGGTGCAGGAAGTGGTGTCCTCCGGGTACAGGATAGAGTTCAGCACTCTACCCCCAGACAGGTCCTTCCTATCGAACTTGAGACTCCCTCAGGGGCGTCGGGAGGCCCTCCTAAGGGCTGTTCAGGTACTCTCCGACCAGGGGGTGATCGTGCCAGTACCTCCGTTGGAAAGGTTCCACGGTTTCTATTCAAACCTATTTGTGGTCCCCAAAGGGGGGGGGGGGCAGGCCAGTGCTGGACCTGAAGGCGCTAAACTACTTTGTGAAAGCGTAAAAATTCAGGATGGAATCTGTCCGTTAGGTCGCGGCCGCCCTGCACCAAGGGGCCTTCATGGCGTCTCTGGATATCAGGGACGCGTCTCCGGCACCAGCGCTTTCTGCGCCTTGCGGTGGGAGATCTTCATTACCAATTCGTGGCACTTCCCTTCGGTCTGGCCTTGGCTCCTCGGGTGTTCACCAAGCTGGTGGCTCCGGTGCTGGCGCTGTTGAGGCAGAGAGGCATTGCGGTGGTAGCATACCTCAACGAACTGCTCCTGAGAGCGGAGTCAGCTTCGGCTCTGGAGGAGAACGTGGCTATCACCGTGGCCTCATTGAAGGACTTCGGCTGGCTGATCAATCTACATAAGTCGACATTGACTCCGTCCTTTCGCCTGGAATGCCCGAGTCTGATTCTGGACACGGAGCAGGCAAAGATGTTCTTACCTCCGGCTAAGTTGCTGACACTGCAAGCAGCGGTGCAAACCCTGCTGTCACGCCGGTGGTCTTCCTTACAGTTCTGTATGCGGGTGTTGGGGATCATGGTTTCAGCCTTCGAGGCGGTACCTTACGCCCAGAGTCACTCGGCTCCTTCAGCGAGCGATTCTGTCACGGTGGGACAAGTCTCCGCTGTCCCTGGACCAGCTAATCAGATTGGATCATCAGACCAGAGGATCATTGACCTGGTGGCTTCGGGCCCCGACCCTGACGTTGGGGGAAGTAATTTTTTCCCCCTGAATTGGTCGATAGTCACGGCGGACGCCAGCCTATCGGGCTGGGGGGGGTCCTGGGGCAGCTGCCTGCTCAGGGCCGCTGGTCGGCACAGGAATCCCGCCTTCCGATCAATGTGCTGGAATTGAGGGCGATCAGGCTCTGCCTCTCCCACTGGACGGTAAGGTTGCGTGGCCTCCTGGTTCGGGTTCAGTCGGACGCTGCCACGGCGGTGGCGTATGTGAACCATCAGGGCGGAACGAGGAGCTCGGCAGCGGCTCTCATTCTGCGTTGGGCAGAACTTCACATGCCCGCATTCTGCGCCGTTTACATTCCGGGCATAGAGAATTGGCAGGCGGACTTTCTCAGGCGCCAGATGCTGGATCAGGGGTAATGGTCCCTACATCCAGAGGTGTTCCGTTAGATTTGCCACAAGTGGGGCACGCCAGACGTGGACATCATGGCGTTCAATCACAAGGTGGAAACCTTTGTGTGAAAGACAAGAGACCTGCTGGTGGCCGCCATGGACGCGCTGGTAGCGCCTTGGAGGTCGGTATCGACTCCCGTACGCTTTTCCTCCCATCAAGCTTCTACCGTGGCTACTGCGCAGAGTGGAAGCGGAGGGGATGCCGACAATCCTGGTGGCTCCGGATTGGCCTCGGCATCCTTGGTACGCCGACGTGGTGCGAATGTTGGTAGATGTTCCCTGGCGTCTTCCGCTGCACGAAGATCTGTTGTCTCAGGGACCCATCTTGCACCCTGCTTTACCCTCGCTGGCTTTGGTCAGCTTGGCTATTGAGTCCCAGGTGTTGAGGCATAGGGGTGTCGCTGACTCCGTGATCCCTACCATGCTTAAAGCGTGCAAGTGTACTTTGCACAAGATTTATCATCGCACCTGGAAGGCCAATATTGCCTGGTGTGAGGCGGGGGGTTGG
>BLSH010033236.1:264117-291260 GCA_018402905.1 Glandirana rugosa
TAGTGTCCGAAGGACATATACCTTCGGAACTAGTAAGGGGAGGGGTGGCATTTATACAGCGATCAGTGCTATGAAAATGCACTGATTACTGTGTAAATGCCATTGGCAGGGAAGGGGTTAACCTGGAGGGGGCGCTCTAAGGGTTAACTGTGTTCCGGGCTGGGCTGGCAGGGGGAGGGGAATGATCAAGGCTTCCATATACAGGAAGCCTGTGATCACATCCCTCCCCCCCCCCCCATTTATATACACAGATCTCCGTTTTCTCACTGCAGGGGAGCCATCGTGGATAGCCGGCAGAGATTGAGTGCCCTACCCGCTACCTGGCCCCCTCCCGGCTGCGCGCGCTCACAATACTCATTGTGACAGCGTTTTGCGATGATGGACCACTTTGCCGCCGTCAAGCGGTTAAATTAAAAACCTTTCCAGATCCGCGCTATTGCCTATGGTTCCAGCGTGGAACTGAATTTCCGGGATGACGTCACCTGTGCGCGCTCCCGGCACGCACTCACAGGCAGCACATGCTGCGTGGACGTTCCCGCGGGTCGGATGGACTCAGTGTTTGCTCGTGACCCGCGATCGCCTGTCAGAGCTGCAGAACGGGGAACTGCCAATGTAAACACGGCGGTTCTCCGTTCTTTGAAGGGGGACATAACAGATTTACTGATCCCTGTGATCGGAATCAGTGAGATCTGTTATGTCCCGGCCAGCCCAGCCCCAACACAGTTAGAACACAATGAGGGAACACAGTTAACCCCTTCACTGCCCCCTTAGTGTTAACCCCTTCACTGCTAACAACATTTATACAGTAATTAGTGGAGATTTAATTTCTGATCGCTGTATAAGTGTCATTGGTCCCAAAAAAAGTGTCACAAATGTCCAACATGTCCGCCCCTATATCAAAGTCCCAATAAAAATTGCAGGTTGCCGCCATTACTAGTAAAAAAAATAAAAATAATAAAAACGCCATAAATCAATTCCCATTAGTTTGTAGACATGAAACCTTTTGCACAAACCAACCAATATACGCCGATTTTGATTTTTTTTCTGTATCAAAAATATGTAGAATATATATCGGCCAAACCAGATGAATACATTTTTTTTTTTGGATTTGTTTTATAGCAAAAAGTAAAAAATATTGTTTTTTTTTTTAAATGGTCACCCGTTTATAGCACAAAAAATAAAAACCGCAGATGTGATCTAATACCACCAAAAGAATGCTCTATTTGTGGGGAAAAAAATGATAAAAATTGTTTGGGTACCTCGTCGCGCGACCGTGCAGTTGTCATTCAAAATGCGACAGCGCTGAAAGTCGAAAATTGGTCTGGGCAGGAGGGGGGGTTAAGTGCCTAGTAAGCAAGAGGTTAAACAAAAACGCTCCTAGACGCAAGTTACCACGTTTATAAGCCGTTACAGGCATTTGGCGTTTCAAATGCCTCTGAACATCAGTCCCGAACGCTTTTTTTTTTTGCTTTCCAACAAATGCCTCTAAACGCAACTGCCTAGAAATTACCGTAAGTGACCCTGGGTACATGTACTGATAAGATAACAGAGGAGAGTTCAGGGGCAGCTGAAAAAAAACACCCAACTGCCCCTAAACGTCCATTTAGCAGCAGCAGTGTACATGAGGCCTTAGGCTCCATTTACACGGGGCGTTATGTTAAACTCCCCTGAACTATTTATTTTGACTGCTAGAAGCCGACGTCTAAAACAGCCGTTTTGATCCATTTTGCATGCGGCGTTTAGCAGCATTTTTTAAAAAAATGTAAATGCCTGTAAATGAAGCGGTCCTAGATGCGAGTTACCGCATTTAGGCGCGTTTACAAGCTGTTGGGCGTTTCAAATGCCTCTGAACTGGCGTCTGAACCCATTTTTTTGTGTTCCAAAAAAAGCCTTTAACTACTTGCCGACCGTCAATCACAGGTTGACGGCGACAAGATGGCTCTCCTGGGCAAACCGCCGTCATATGACGGCGGCTGCCAGATCGCGCACTGTGTCCGGGGGGAGGCCAGGGAGCGGGTGCGGCGGACTCGATCTCCGCCGGCTACCCGCGATGCCCCCCCTGGAGTGAAAGAACGGAGGTCCATGTAAGTAAACACGGATCTCCGTTCTGTTAGAGGGGGAAGGGAGTGATCACAGCCTTCCTCTATATGGAAGCTGTGATCACTCCCCTCCCCCTGCCAGTCAAACACTAAGACAGTTAGAACACGCCCGGGGAACAGTTAACCCTTAGAGCGCCCCCTGCAGGTTAACCCCTTCACTGCCCATGGCATTTACACAGTAATCAGTGCATTTTTATAGCACTGATCGCTGTATCAAATGCCAATGGTCCCAAAAAAAGTGTCAAAATGTTCCGACATGTCCGTTGCAATATCGCAGTATCGCTAAAAATCGCAGATCGCCGCCATTACTAGTAAAAAAAAAACCCCCCGGAAATGAATTCTCATCATTCGTAAACGCGGCAACTTTTGCGCAAACCAATCAAACGCTGATTGCGACTTTTATCACAAATATGAGGAAGAATATAAATCGGCCAAAACCGATGAAAAAAAATGTTTATTTTTTTTTTAGGATTTGTATTTTAGCAAAAAGAAATTTGGGTTTTTTTTTTACAAAATTGTCGCTCTTTGGTTAATAGCGGCGATCAGAAATGACGCATCGGTGATCAAATACCACCAAAAGAAAGCTGTTTGTGGGGGGAAAAAAAAGGACGCAAATTTTGTTTGGGTAAAACGTCGCACGACCGCGCAATTGTCAGTTAAAGCGACGCAGTGCCGAATCGCAAGAAGGGCTCTGGTCAGGAAGGGGGTAAATCCTTCCGGGGCTGAAGTGGTTAAACTCAACTGCCAGGAAACGACCTTAAACAAACCTGTGTAAATGTACTAATAAGATAAAGGAAAGTTCAGGGGCAGCTGAAAAAAATGCCAAATGCCTCAAAACGTCCGTTTGCCAGCAGCAGTGTAAATGAGGCCTTAGAGTTTTCTTCCATTCACTCACTTTGCAAATTGCTAAAAACAAAATACACACACACGCACGCACACATGCTTTCAGGCAATGGTGAACCTTAGCAAAGATTTAAGCGTCATTTAGATAATCTGTTGCAGTAAAGGACCTCAATGTACTACACTAGTGCACCTGCATTGCATTAACACCACAATATTTTAGTGTGCTGCATCAGAAAAAATAGTGCAGGTCTGTTGGCAGGGCTGCCTTAAGGCAATGCACGTTAACACTATCAGATCAGATAGGTCTGAATGAACCCCAAGCTTGTGGTCATTTAACCACTTCAGCCCCGGGAGATTTCCCACTTTAGGACCAGAGCACATTTTGCGATATGGCACTGTGTCGCTTTAACTCACAATTACGCGGTCGTGCAACGTTATACCCAAACAAAATTGACGTCCTTTTTTTTTCCCCCCACAAGCAGAGCTTTCTTTTGGAGGTATTTGATCACCTCTGCGTCACTTCTAATCACCGCTATAAACAAAAAAGAGCGACTATTTTGAAAAAAAAAAATTATATTATATATATATATATATATATATATATATACACACATATACATACATACACATACATACTTTTTGCTATAATGCATATCCAAAAAAAAAAAAAATATATAAAAAAAAAACAAAATTTATTCATCAGTTTTGGCCGATATATATACTTCCTCAGATTTGTGATAAAAAAAAAAAAAATCACCATCAGGGTATATTAATTGGTTTGCGCAAAAGTTGCCACGTTTACAAACCATGAGAATTCATTTAATGCCGTTTTACTTAATTTTTTATTTTATTTGTTTTACTAATAATGGCGGTGATCTGCGATTTTTATCGCGACTGATATTGCGGTGGAAATGTCAGACATTTTAGCCTGCGGTCACACTGGGTACGATTTAAAGTAGTGTGATTTAAAGCCTGACAACTACTACTTCTGTGAGATTTGTAAAGATTTCAGTGCTACTTTATGAGAGGGGCTGTCCATGGCTACATTTCCCAACATGGGATTACATACTGTACATGGTATAAACTCTAGATATGATGTAGATTTATCTCTCAAATAGTTTATTTGGAGGAACCCTTTTCTCTGGTTTTATACACATCATACAAGTATTTTCCATGTTTGTATTGCCAAGTGCCACACCTCACCTTCTGTTTAGGATTTCTCTTAACCAGTTGCCGACCGCCCGCCGTGGCTTGACGGCAGCAACTTGGCTCGATATCGCAAACCGCCGTCACCAGACTGTGGCTGCGAGATCGCGGGCGTGCTCACTGTGTAGCAGGGGAGCGGGTAGGGTGGACTCGACACCGACTACCCACATTCGCTCCCCCTCAGTGACAGAGTGGGGATCCGTGTGTGCAAACACACGGATCTCCGTTCTGACAGGGGAGAAGGAGTGTGATCATTCGTAAACACAACTTTTGCGGAAACCAATCAATATATGGCGATTGCGTTTGTTTACCAAAAACATGAGGAAGAATATATATCGCCAAAACTGATGAATAAATTAGTTTTTTTATATTTTTTTTTGGATATGTATTATAGCAAAAAGTTAGAAATATTTGTTTTTTTTACAAAATTGTCACCCTTTGCTTGTTTATAGCGGTGATCAGAAGTTACGCAGAGGTGATCAAATACAACCATAAGAAAGCTATTTGTGGGAAAATAAGGATGTCAATTTTGTTTGGGTACGTCGTCGCAAGACCGCACAACTGTCAGTTAAAACAACGCAGTGCCGAATCACAAAAAGTGCTTTGGTCATAAGGGGGCTGAAGTGGTTAATAGCTGTTTCAATGAGATAATTGGAAGGTGTGGTTTGGAAAACAGCATATATGTTCTGTTTAACTTTTTAAAATTGTGCAGTGATCAAGGCTTATAAGCCGCAATGCGTATGCTCCTGTATATTTTTGCTCACTTTCTCTTATGCACCAATAAAGAAGCAACAAGGACGCTTGGAGTTGCCAGCTCTATTCTTTGTATTTTTGTTTGTACGGGTGTGAGAGAAATCATCAAGGCCAGAGTACCCACTGTGTATTTTATCACAGGCCTGCAAAGGACTTACACCGATTTTGAGCGTTGCACCATCTGCTTTTACCAGGGGCTGTCCATGTCACAGGGAGAAATAGTGATGTAATATACAAAAGTTTAACTAGCAAAGGGTTAAGCTTTCACTTCTTTCAGGCTTTAGTGGTGCTGATAATGACACAGGCGCAGTTTACATTATAGTCTATGGCAGTGAAATTGTGCTGAAGTCCTATAAACGCAATGAATGAATTAAAGTCCTACTTCAAGCACAACTTCAGCACCACTACTGTGAGATATAACGACTTCAGTGCTACTTCAGTGAGAGGAGCTGTCAGTTATAGGGAGGAAAAGTGATGTTCTGAACAAAAATTTAACTAGCAAAGGGTTAATATTTAACTTCTTTCAGGCTCAAGTAGTGTTGATCTAAGATTTCCAGGAGGATTTACATTATACTCTATGGCAGTGAAATCGTGCTGAAGTCCTGAAAAACTAATGCACGAGCTACTCAAATCACACTACTTGGAATCGTACCCATTAAAACGCTACCACAGACACACATTAGAAGCTACTTCGGGTACGATTTGTAAATCGCATTTCTTATCTGAAGTCATACCGGTGTGACCGGGGTCTAAAAGCTGATAAGCATATATAGGAAATCTACAGATGGCAGTTAGTATCTTATTGTTAGTTAAAACAGGAATACAAAACTATACCTTTAACGCTAGATCCACTGCTTCTTCATACAGTGCCATAACTTTGTAGACATGGACACAGGCATGATGGTGTCCATGTTCTGCACAGAGACGCAGAGCATATTTCAGGTCATAGTAAATTGTGTTGGGATTGGTGCCCGCAATTTCCAAATATGAGAGGAGGGACTCTGGTCGAAACTGAGCGTACAATGACAACAAATAGTTGTGGATGGCTTGTTCAGTTTCCTTGAGTTCATAAACACAAAACTCCATATACCTAATGGCTTCATTTATATGAGTACCAGCACCCTGACTGTAATTAACAAGGGCAGGGATAAGATTCTTTGGATCGAGTCTTTTGCCCATCATGATCCAAGAGTCAACAACTTTCCTGGGTATATGCTGCATTAAGACTGGTGAAAATTTGTAGAAAAGCTTTTCATCTCTATGCTTTGTTAGAACATGAAGAGCTTCATCATAATCATCATGTTGGCAATGATGAGCTACAACTCGTTCATAGTCTTGTATTAAAACGGCAAAATATACCATGTTTTCTGTGTCACCATGGCTGGCCAGAAGGTCATGTATAGAAGCACGGTTATTGAAGAGGCATTCTTTGTTTCGAGGACTGCTAAGAAAACCTCTGAATTCATCACGGGTTTTTAGATACAAGGTTCTTTTTGATTTGTCACATTCTAAGGTTCCAAGGCAATTTAGGTACAACTCTGTCAACCAAGTAGTTAGTAAAGTAATTTGAATCTTCTCTGAAGGTTTCAAGTTGGCTAGCTTTTTCAGGAGAAACTCCATTAGCGCGTCTTCTTGTTTTGCTTCAATGAATTTAAGTGCTATTTCTTCAAAGTAATTCTGAGTGAGAGCATAACATTTTGCACTCTCTTTGTATTTTTTATTATGGAAACAGTGTTCAGCTTCCTTAGCCAAAACCATGTCCATGCATTCAGGACGATCCTTGCAAAACTCTTTAGCCAAGTCAAATTTGCCCATGTTCATGTACATCTTCCAAACATCTCTTGACTCACGTTCCACATGATAGCGAAAGACTGCCCTTTCTGTATAAATCCAAATTTGACCTAGAACAGGATCTTTCACCATCCTTTTCAATGGGCCAAACTTCTCTGTAAACACATCTTCAAATACAACCTGCCCATTTAAAGTACAAATAGCTTTGATCCTGTCAGGAAGCAAGAGTAGGAAATTAAACTGTGTGAGCACAATAGATATTGGTTTGTCAGCACTGGATGGATACTCCCAAACCTGAACATCTGTCAGCACCGAATCAGGACGAGAGAAGTCTAAAGTACCATAAAGTACTCCGTTTCCCATCATCCATGCAAAAGAGGTTGGGTAGCTGCGGAGTTTTGGAGTATAGAAAGCTATTTCACTGTAGCCGAGGTTACCTGGAAACTCCTGGATACTTGGTAGGTCATCGGCAGGCTGACTAAAAAGGGGTGCAAACCCATGTGGTTCATTACCTTCAGTTATTTTAGCAGCAAACTGGAAAAGTCTTTTTCGAGTTGTTGCAATGGCACAGAAACGGTTTTCATATCCTCTGTTAATTTCAAGGCAGCAAATTGGTGCAGGGCCGGTTTCCTCCTCCAGGGTGTGAAGGTATCGAAAGTATTGGTCAGGGTTGGTGCCAAAAAGACTACTTTCACTTATCAAGATTTCCGCTTCATAGATTTGACCCTGTGCAGTGCCCACTAGAATAGGACCCGTGGACGTCTCATTACCGAGAAACTTATTCCACCCAATGCTTTCAATTATATGGCCCTTCCATCGAGAAAGAAAACGTGCTTTCTGGGCATTTCGATTGAGATATAGGCACTCACTAGTGTTCAGAGCAATCAGAAGATGGGACCCTAAAACAAAAAGAATTATAAAATGAGATACAGGATTATTGTAAAAAAAGAACGGTATAATTTCATCAACACTGCGATGAGCTAAAACTAAGACAGACAGATTTTACCTGAAAAAGGGGGTACAGGGATACATTTGCCAATCCATAAAGAACGACAGTATAACATTTGTACAGTGACCAGCACAATGGTAAGGTATACCACACACAGGTCAATGCCACTACACTTTGTTCTTCCTTCTATACAGTTAAATAATTCATAAAGTCAGCTGCATTCTACAGTAGATGCTTCTGCATTTCAAGTGCTTCTCTCTGCTCAGGGAGTGTGAGCATTGCTGACTGCAGAACTCTAAGGGCTCATGCACACAGGACGTTTTTACAGCTGCTGTTAAGGGTGTTTGACTTTTTTTTTTTTAACTGCCTCTAAACGCCCCTCTGTGTTAGCCTGTGTGTCCATGCACGTCAGAAGTGTTTGGAGGCATAAGCGTTTAGGGGTAGCAGGAAACAAAAAACAGCCTTTGCATCCAGGAGCAGAGGCTGTTGAGCTGAAAAAACACCAAAAAATGCAGCTAAACACTGTTACAAGCGTTTATCCGCATTTGGTATTTTTAGAGCACTGGACTGACTTTTTCATTGGGGTGCAACCTATATGTCAAAGATGGTTTGCACCTAAATGGAAGGGGACTGTTGTGCTCGGGGAGAGGTGTATGGGAAGGCTGGATGAGTATTTAAACTAGGATTGAGGGGGGAATGGTGCATTAGAGTATAATGGAGTAGACCGGTCAGAAAGTGGTCAGCCCCTATTGGTGGGTGGAATGGGGAAAGATAGGGAGGAGGGCTATGGAAGACGATATGAAGGTTCCCATGTTACAACCATTGGAATTGGTACTGTTTGCACTAAAATAAAAAAACAAACATACATGTGGAAAATGTGACAGTCAATTAAAGTGTTTGTTCACCAATGCCAGAAGTCTGCCAAGCAAAATAGGTGAGTTGCAAGCTCTGGTGCACATGGAGAGCTATGATTTAATTGGTATTGCTGAATCTTGGCTTCATTCATCACAAGACTGGGCTATTAATATTCCTGGCTATGCTCATTTAGAAAGTGGTGGTTGTCTATGTGCGAAGTGATCCCAAAGCTAGTGTGAAAGAGGACCTAGTTCAGTGGTTCTCAACTCCTGTCCTCAGGACCCACTAACAGGCCAGGTTTGCAGGATAACTGAAATAAATCACAGGTGATATTTGCTGATCAGTGATTGCAGTACAGGTGGTCCCCTAGTTACAAACATGCGACTTACAAACGACTCCTACTTACAAACGGAGGGAGACAACAGGAAGTGAGAGGAAATTTCCCCATAGGAAAGGAAATTCACTCCTGTAACAGTTAGTATGGGAAAAAGGTGTTTCCGCTGATGCTTTATCACAAATCCTTGTTTCCACAACAACCCAAAATTTTCAAAATCCAATTATTATTGGGACAGGAAGTTAGGTGAAATCTTCTGAACAAAAACAGACAAAAAAAAAAACAAAAAAAACAAACAAACGTTACAGGGGTATTAACCCTTCCCTATGCTATCCAAAAAGCTTAAAAATTGTTTTTTTGGGTGAAGCTACACTTAAAAAAAAAAATGTACCTGTTCCGACTTACAAATTCAACTTAAGAACAAACCTACAGTCCCCTATCTTGTTTGTAACACGGGGACCGCCTGTATTCTAGTCTGCATCTCCCCAAAGTAATACTTAAAATATGGCCTGTTGGTGGGTCCGGAGGACAGGAGTTGAGAACCACTGACCTAGTTGATGGAGAGTGTTATGAGTCTGAAGCATTATGGGTAGATCTGTATATGGGGGTGCATATTACAAAGCTTATCATTGGAGTCTGTTATAGACCTCCCAGTGTTAAAGAGAAGGTGGAGACTCAGCACCTTGCACAGATGGAAAGGGCTGGGACAGCGATAATGGGGGATTTTAATTACCTGGAAATTAACTGGAGTAAATGGCACTGCTGGGACAGTTAAAGGGCAAAAATGTATAAACCTATTACAGGACAATTTTATGGTCCAATTTATTGAAGCCCCAACTAGGAATGACGCTTTGCTGGACCTGATAATCTCAAACCATGTAGAGCTTATTACCAATATTAATATAAAAGAACATCTGAGTAGCAGTGACCATAACAGGATTTCATTTAATGTAAGCTGCAAACATCAAACACTTAATAAAAAGATAAATACACTTAACTTTAAGAGTATATTTTCCAAGGATGAGAGCTAGTCTCCAGGACTGGGAGGGAATATTCGCATCGAACACAGAACAGAAATTGGAATTAAAAAAAAAAAAAAAAAAAAAAAAAAAAAAAACTATGTGGACTCACTGCCAAGTGTATTCCCATGGGAAATAAGCTTAAAAGGCTAAAAATAAAACCTACGTGGCTCACGGCCAAAGTTAAATAAGTTATAAATGATAAGAAAAGAGGTTTTGAAAAAAATATAAAAAATGAGGGAACACGATCATCTTTTAAATGTTACAAAGAATATAAAACAGAAGATGTAAAAAGGAAATAAAGGATGCAAAAAATTCAAAATGAATGTCAGATTGCAAAGGATAGTAGGAAAAACCCCAACAAATTCTTCAAATATATTAACAGTAAAAAGGTCAGGTCTGAGCATGCAGGCCCTTTACAAAATAATCTAGAGTGGGTGACTGGGGACAAAGAAGGCGAACTTATTAAATACTTTCTTCAGCTCTGTGTATATTTAGACAGAATAAAGGTGGATAAAACACCTGGACCAGATGGCATCCATCCACAGATCCTAAAAGAATTGAGCTCTGTCATTTCAAAGCCATTGTGTCCAATTTTTAGGGACTAGTTAATGACTGGACTAGTACCACTGGATTGGCATAGGGCCAAAGTGGTGCCCATATTTAAAAAGGGATTTAAGTCTTTACCGAGTAACTATAGACCTGTTAGTTTAACTTCTATAAATCGGGAAGATATTGGAGAGTTAATAAAAGACCACATTGATGAGTTCTTGTTGGAAAAAAATGTCCTACATTTTTGACATTTTTTTGGGACCAATGACATTTATACAGCAATCGGAAATCTAGTGACAGGGATTAGTGGATCTCTCACATGCTGCCTGACAGAGCGGGGAACTACAGGGTTTACGGCAATTCCCCGTTCTTCCTCTCTGCTAGGCAATCACGGGAGCCTCCGTTTATAGGCGGCGATTCGTGGGACAGCACCACTCTGCAGCAGTAAATCTACGCAAGCCGGTCGGGAACAGGTTAAAAAGGTCATCAGAGGACAAAGGGGGCACACTTTACGTCTAGAGGAAAAAAAGATTTCATCTCCAAATACGGAAAGATTTCTTCACAGTTAGAGCTGTGAGAATGTGGAATAGACTCCCTTCAGAGGTGGTTCTGGCCAGCTAAGTGGATAGCTTTCAACAAAAAAAAAAAAAAAAAAAAAAAAAAAAAAAAAAAAGTTCTTGATTCTTCCCTTAACCACTCGTGTGATGACAGGAAGATGGTGCTGTCCCCCAAGGTATTTGTGTGCACAGATGATGTGCTCTTTGTGTATTAATTTATGGTGACCCCTAATGTGAATAAGTGATATGAGTATTAAAGTGACCTAGTGAGTCAGTAATTAAACATATGCAAAAAAAATCTTTGAAACAAATGCCATAAATATAAAAATAAAGTATAAAAAATGTGTAATAAAAATATATGACTGGTAATATTTCAATTTAAATATAGTGACTGTGTAGATGTGTATAAAAATCTGTATACATAATATATATATATATATATATATATATATATATATATATATATATATATATATATATACCAGCAAAAACTCATAAAAACCCACAATCTTGTCCCTTTCACAGTCTTTAGGGGCTATGCCCAGTTCTTATGTCCATATATCGGTATGCCCGTAATAGGAAGAGACCACGATCAATAGAAGTCTATAATTTATATAGAAACTGTTGCTGGAAGCAATGTGACTTTTGCTGTTGATGCATACAATTTTTGAATTCAAAAGGTGATCCGGTGACTTCACACACTCCTGCACGATAATCCAGTGACTCCAAACAGTGCTCCCCACTCACCAGAGATAGGTACCCCTGCAGGGGTAGCTTGCCTATGCTGTATCTTTCCCCGGTCAGCTCGGGTTGGGTAGCCTGTGCTGCTCCTTCCTGCAGGTCCTGATCAATCCGTCCTTATGGTGATCCGTGAGTTAGGAAAATTGCTCCGGTTAAAAAACGGAAAATCCGAAATAGTGTAATACCGTAAAAAAAGGGATTTTATTATAACTTACCGTAAAATCCTTTTCTCTGAGTTCACTGACAGACTCAGCTCTTCTTGAATGACACGTGGGTTTTATGCTCGTCCTATCAGGAGTGACTAGGCAAAACAGATGCAAAAGCATCAGGGATAGGCTGGCCCCTCCCATGGGGGCCGTCCTCACCTGAGCCTATAAAACCCCCTGCTGGCGAATAGCATTCAGTTTGTCACAAGCAGTGCAAAAAAAAAAACCAGAGGGATGGGAGCTGTGTCTGTCAGTGAACTCAGAGAAAAGGATTTTATGGTAAGTTATAATAAAATCCCTTTTTCTCTTACGTTCACTGACAGACGCAGCTCTTCTTAAATGACAAGTGGGGACGTCCCAAAGCAGTGCCAAAAAACTAGAGGGGTGGGCAAAACAACAACTACTGTACCCAACAGAACCCTCTTAGGGAGCGCCAGACGCACTCACACCGCTGCTCGCAAAACATTGCGGCCAAAAGCAGCATCCGCAGATGCTGACACATCAACTTTGTAAAATTTAGTAAACGTGTGCACTGAGGCCCAAGTGGCCGCTTTGCACACTTAAGACACCGAAGCCTGGTGCCTGAACGCCCAGGAGGTGCTAACCGACCTGGTGGAATGAGCCGTGACTGGAAAAGGGGGAACCTTGCCCCGAAGCTCATACGCATGGGTCACGGTCTGTCTAATCCAACGGGAAATGGTAGCCAGCGAGGCTGCCGAACCCTGTTTTGAGCCCTCGGGTAACACAAACGAGTCAGACTTCCGAAAGGAAGCTGTAGCCCTCAAACCCGCAGGGCCCTCACCACATCTAAAGAGTGTAACTCAAATTCCTTAGGATGTTTTGGGTGAGGACATAATGAAGGAAGGACAATATCCTCATTCAAATGAAAAGAGGAGACCACCTTCGGAAGGAAAGAAGGCGGAAGTCGCAACACCGCCTGGTCATTATGCAGAATCAAGTACGGGGACTTGCAGGACAAGGCAGCCAATTCTGACACCCGCCGCGCGGATTTGACAGCCACTAAGAAAGCAACCTTCTGCGACAAAAGGGACAAAGGAATGTCCCTAATCTTCTCATACGGTGGCTTCTGTAAAACAGAGCACCAGATTCAAATCCCACGGTGCCAGAGGCGGCCGAAACTGGGGAGCCACATGACGTACACCCTGCACAAATGTGCGGATCAGCGAATGGGAAGCCAAAGGTCTCTGAAAAAGGACCGCTAAAGCCGAAATCTGGCCCTTGAGCGTACTCAATGCCAGGCTCTTGTCCAATCCCTGTTGCAGAAAAGTCAGCACCCTGGACACCGAATAAGAGCGAGGGTTCCAACCCCCCGCTTCGCACCATGCAATATAGGCTTTCCAGGTCCTGTGATAAATTTTGTGCGAAGTGCACTTACGTGCCTTAAGCATAGTAGGGATTACAGAGTCAGCGACTCCCCGATCCCTCAATACCTGGGCCTCAATAGCCAAGCCATCAAAGCCAGCGAGGGTAAAGCAGGGTGCAAGATGGGACCTTGGGACAGCAGGTCTTAGCGAAGCGGAAGCCGCCAAGGGGCGTCCGCCACCATCCGAACCAGATCGGCGTACCAAGGGCGCCGAGGCCAATCGGGAGTGACCAGGATCGTCGGAATACCCTCCGCAGCTATCCTGCGCAGAACCGGAGGCAACAGCTGCAGGGGAGGGAAGAGGTATAGTAACCGATACCGACCCCAAGGAGACACCAGCGCGTCCATGGCGACCGCCAATGGATCTCTTGTTCTGCACATGAAGGTCTCGACCTTGTGATTGAACCTGGACGCCATGAGGTCTACCTCTGGTGTGCCCCACTTGCAGAAAATCTGGCGAAACACCTCTGGATGCAGGGACCATTCCCCCTGGTCCAGTGTCTGGCAACTGAGAAAGTCCGCCTGCCAGTTCTCCACTCCCGGAATGTAGATTGCGGAGAGCGCTGGGACATGTTGTTCCGCCCAGCAGAGAATCGGAGCAGCCTCTGCGGCTGCCGCGGAACTTCTTGTCCCTCCTTGATGGTTCACATAAGCCACGGCTGTGGCATTGTCTGATTGAACCCGGACAGGGAGGCCATGCAGCCTTGTCGACCAACGGGACAAGCAAAGCTTGATCGCTCTCAGTTCCAACACATTTATCGGAAGTCGAGCTTCCTGAGCTGACCAACGGCCCTGGGCAGACAACTGACCCAACACCCCTCCCCAGCCCATCAGGCTGGCATCCGTCGTCACAATCGACCAATTGAGGTGAAGAAAAGACTTTCCCCAGAGTCAAAGCTGGAGCCTGGAGCCACCAAGTCAGTGATCCCCTGGTCTGTTGGTCCAAACGGATCAGTCTGTCCAGAGAAAGAGGAGATTTGTCCTATTTTGACAGAATTGCCTTCTGCAAGAGCCGGGTGTGACTCTGGGCGTAAGGAATCGCCTCGAAGGACGAAACCTTGAGTCCCAACACCCGCATGCAGAACCGTAGGGAGGACCTCCTGCGCGACAGCAGGGTCCGCACCGCCGCTTGCAGCCCCAATAGCTTGTTGGGAGGCAAGAACACCTTCGCCTGCACCGTGTCTAGAATCAGACCGAGGTACTCCAGGCGACATGTGGGGGCAAGCGAGGACTTTTGCAGGTTGATGAGCCAACCAAAGTCCCGTAGTGTTGAAGCCGCGATTGTCACGTCCTCCTCCAAAGGACACTACCAACTACGCCCTCAAGAGCAGGTCGTCTAGGTACGCTACCACTGCGATACCTCTCTGTCTTAGCAGTGCTAGAACTGGTGCCAACACCTTGGTGAACACCCTGGGAGCCGAGGCCAGACCGAATGGTAGGGCCACAAACTGGTAGTGCAGGTCTCCCACTGCGAAACGCAGAAAACGCTGGTGTTTTTGGCTGATGGGAACGTGCAGATAGGCGTCCCTGATGTCCAGGGATGCCAAGAATTCCCCTTGATGTAGGGCGGCAACGAACGAGCGAATGGACTCCATCTTGAACTTTTGTGCTTTGACAAAGCAGTTCAGAGCTTTGAGATCCAGAATCGGCCTGACCCCGCCCTTTTTGGGCACCACAAAGAGGTTTGAGTAAAAACCGCAGAACCTCTCCTCCAGTGGAACTGGCACCACGACACCCATGTCCGCGAGGGACTGGACTGCGTTGAACAGTTCCTCCAGACGCCCTTGTGGAAGTCTTAGGTTTGAGGGAAAGAACCTATCCGGGGGTAGAGTTTTGAACTCTATCCGGTAACCGTTGGACACCACATCCAGGACCCACCGATCGGAGATGTGAGCTGTCCAGCAGTCCGCAAACTCCAATAACCAGCCCCCCACCCGACATATGGGCGGGGGCAACCCGTCACGCTGAGGAGGGCTTATCCTCCGCTTTTCCGGGCTTACGTTGCCAGGTTCTCTTACCAGACCCAGCCGGGGCCTTACCGGACTTGGAACCCGCCCCGGCTGTACCTGAGGCACGAAAAAACTTTTTCTGCCCAGAAAACGAGGGGCCCTGTCGTCAGCGAATGTCCCGCCTTTTGGGTTCCGGAAGAAAGACTCTTCCCCCCCCCCCCCGTGAAATCTTTTATGATTTCGTCCAGCTGTGGTCCAAACAAACGACCCCCCCTGGAAGGGAAGGTCAGTGAGGAGTTTCTTAGACGCCTGATCACCCGACCAAGACCTCAGCCACAACACCCGCCTGATAATAGCAAAAGCTGAAATTTTGGACAGCATGGTCATGATGTCCAGCAGGGAGTCGCACAGATAATGGAGGCCTTACATCACATGTTGCAATTTATGCAACTCATCCTTTGCACAATTGCAACTCCAATTTTTGCACACTGAGGAGAGACACTCAGAAAGGGACTGCGCTGACATTGCTGAGGTCAAAGCTGGCCGCATAGCAAAACCTGCCACCTGAAAAATAGCCTTAGACACCATTTCCGTGCGGTGATCCGCCGCATCCTTAAAAGAGGGCGAACCCTCCACAGGAAGGGTGCTAGCCTTATTCAGACGGGCCACCGGTGGGTCCACCGAGGGGGAAGCCCACCGTGTAAGGAAAGTATCCTCAAAGGGATAGCGCACTGCAAAGTGAAGGAATTTTTGGGGGAACCCCATTCCTTAAAAACAGCCCGTTCAAAAAATTGAACATAGGAAAAAGCCCTAGGGGACTTAGGAGGCTTCATAGACCCACAGACATAAGTGGAAGTCTGCGCCTCTTCAGGCTGAGCAAGGCACAGAGCCTGGCGAATGTTAGTAATAAGGGCCGCTACAATTGCCTTGTCGTGCGCCACTGAGGTCCCCTGGTCCTCCTCAGTATCTGGAAGGACCAATTCGCCCTCAGAGTTCCACTGGGGTCCCCATGGCAACCGATGCGACCCCATGATCTGAATCCTCACCTGAGGAGACAGGGGGGGGCCAAGCGCTCAGCGGTGGGCTCAGGGGCCGTAGCAGTAACCTTAGGAATGAATTCCACAAAAAGAGCCCGCAAGAGGTTCAAAGTGACCGCAGGGGCTTGTGCGGAGCGTTGCTCTGCTGTCTCCATATCAGAGGGTGCTGCAGGGTCCATAGCCGCCGCGTCGCCATCCCCAGACATAGCCTGAATGGGACACCCCCCCCCACGTATCACCACCACCACCTAAGACCACCCAGGTAGCCTGGGAGGACAAGCCCACCTAAATCCACACCCCAAGGAGCCAGCCAAACCTGCTGCTTCTAGCCCTGTAGCCTGTCAGCGCTGTGAGGGAAAAAAGGAAGCTTCTGAGGACTGTATCACACATGCAGCTGCGCTTCTCTGAGGAGAAAGCGCGCACATTTACACAGAGTGTAATACCAAAAACCGCCACCGGGGAGAAAATAGCGCTCGTGCAGCATAAACCAGCCCCGCAAAATGGACGTTCCCCAGTGATGCAGTACAGGTCCCAGGGCCCTTAAAGTCACAACGCGATGCCGGGCAAACGCAATAAAAAAAGTGCCCCCCTGACAGGGAAAAAGCTACCACCAAAATTAATACTGCCCCGGATGTCGCCCCCCCCCCACGTCCTAGGGGCGGGGGAGGGGTCCACTCACCAGTCCGACGGGCGTTGCGGGTAGCCACCCGAAGCAGACTTGCCCCCCTTGTCCTGGGAAGGATTGCTGCTGGCCAAGGCCATTGGAAAGGCAAAAGCCAGACACTGGGCACAAGTGGCAACAGCCACAGGCCGCCCGCACGGAACGGGCCCTGAGCGACGCTGCCCTGACATTTTCAGGGTAGGTCGTCATGAGGTGGCCGGTCAGGGCAAAGCTTTGGATTTGTGATATCCGCTCTATGCCAAGACCGGCTGCTTGATAGAAGTCTTCATCTTCTTCAGAAAAAAAGAAAAAATGACATGCAGAAAAAAAAACGCAGGTCCCATAAGGGAACCCAGTCAACTCCTTTGCACTAGGCAAACAAAACGAAATGCTATTGGCCAGCAGAGGGTTTTATAGGCTCAGGTGAGGACAGCCCCCATGGGAGGGGCCAGCCTATCCCTGATGCTTTTGCATCTGTTTTGCCTAGTCACTCCTGATAGGACGAGCATAAAACCCACGTGTCATTTAAGAAGAGCTGCGTCTGTCAGTGAACGTAAGAGAAATATTTTTTATTTAACTCAAATCAAAGATAAAAACTTGTGGACAGAAAATACAGTGTAAGTGCAAAAATAGTATCCTTGATGCAATCGTGGACACTAATGGAATCGTATGACAATTCGGCAGCGCGGCTGCCGTGTTGAGGAAGGGACGTCTCCCTTCCTCTTCCTGTGGCTTGCGTTGCAAAAGGCTAAACCACGATCTCGGAAGTGACGTCAGAGCGTACGAACGTTGTGCTGGCCCCCCTAACGCGTTTCGTCATCGGTCGTCGGAAGCGGTGGCCATCTTGGTACTCCGCTGTGTATTTATGTACACCTCAAGGGGCGGTTCGGCAGCTAATACGTCACACTGATTGCCGGATCAAGTCGGCCATGTTTTTGGTAGGAAAAACAAGTACATCACTCCGCTTACCAGATAATGTCAGCCATGTTTTTGGTGGAAAATTATTATGGACGTGTTTGCGGAACTATAAAAAGTACAGAAAGGGAACAAAATTCTTTTATCCATGGCTATGAGAATAGTTGCGATATGTTCAGAACAGGGGGATCACAAACGAAGAGAAAGGGGACCAAAAAGAAAGGAATTTTAGGAGAAAAGAAAGATGTATAAAAAGAAATTAATAAAAAATAAAAATAATAAATATAGTTCAGCAAGGTGGCATTTCTGGCAGAACGGTTATCGTATATAGTGTATAATACAAATACTACCATGAAAATATTAGTAATAATAAAAAAAATGTATGGTTATAATGTAGAAAAAAAATAGAAAACAGATTTTTTTTTAAAAGAAAAAATATATTTTTTTATATATAACTTATTAGAACTGGAGAGAACCATTAATTTTCCAATAGTATAAAATATATAATAGTGTATGTTAAAAGGGAATATGAGAAAGGAGATATACAAGAAAAAAAAAAAAAAAAAAAGTATAAAATACAAATGGTTAAAAATGGGTATCTGTCAAAAAATGGGCTCCGAATATATGGTGTATTCCACCATATTAGTGCAGGGGTGTCCAAAAGGCCACCTTCCTGCCAATAGGAAATGCCAACACCACAGGAAGAGGAAAACAGGCCGTATTGTGTATTGGACACTTATCGTATACAATAAATACATTCATATAATCCAAGTTAATATAAGACATTCATAATTTGCTAACTCCTCTAAGTATAAATTAGTATATGCTGTTATACAGCAGATGTTAAAGGGTTTGAATATCATGTCATCTCTATTGTAATTGTATTAGAAGATGTTAATCTTCCCAGTAGTGAGATATTCAGGCCATGTTAAAAGTTAGATAGAAAGCAGTTCAGGTCTATATCTACGTTTAACCCACCTGGCACCAAAGTGCCTAGGCGATAGAGCCATTGTGTTTCATTGCGGGATATAGCTATCCTTTTATTCCCACCTCTCCAATTATTCTTAATTCTGTCAATCCCATAGAATGTCATACATGAAGGATCTTTTTGATGAAATTCTTTGAAATGCCGGGAGAGGTTATGTTTAGGGACCCCCTTTTTTATGTTATTGATATGTTCCCTAATCCTCATAAACAGAGGTCTTGTGGTCCTCCCTATGTATTGTAGATGGCAAGGGCATTCGATGATGTAGGTAACGTGGGTACTAGTACATGTGATCAGTTCCTTTATTTGGTATTCCTTATTAGACGTTCTTGCCCTGAAACTCTCCTTTTTTCTTTGTTGTGCTTTGCTCACTTTACATGGAAGGCATTTTTGACATCTGTAGAAACCTTTTAAAATTACCTAGAAGTTTTATTTCTGTTGGTGGATTAATCACATTATGAACCAGATGGTTTCTTAAAGTCGGGGCTTTTTTGTATATAAATTTCGGCTTGTCAGGTAATAGTTTGGATAAAACTATCAGTTTTTAAAATCGGCCAGTATTTTTTAAAAACTTTTTCGACCATTTTGTACTGTCTATTAAAACCAGTAATAAAAGTCACCTCCTCGCTCATTTTGGAAGTTCTCCTAGGATTGGCAAATAAGCTATTTCTAGGGATGTTTTTGACCATTTCTTTGATTTTTCTCAGTTCCTGTGTGGGGTATCCCTTCTCCTTGAACCTATTGACTAGTATATCAGCTTGCGTCTCAATCTTCATCTCTCCAGCAATTCCTTTGAATCCTTATGAGTTGGCCCTTAGGAATGTTCCTTATCCATCCTGGGTGGTGACAGCTTGATGTTGGGATGTACCCGTTCCTGTCAGTGGTTTTAAAAAATGTTTTTGTATATAATTTATCCTCTATTTTAAATATTTGTAGGTCCAGGTAGCTGATTTCCGAACTACTCCAATTCCCTATGAAGGAAATGCTGTATAAGTTATTGTTCATGTCTTCTAGGAACTTTTTCAAGTTTTCAGACCCCTCCCATAGGATAATTATGTCATCAATGTATCTCCGGTATAGTCTCAACTCTGGTCTTGTGGTATTATAAATCCCTTTAGCCCATGTTTTTGTACTATACTGGTGTTTAATGAGTTGACATCAACCGTGGCCAGTAAGCAATTAGTTACATTCCCTACATCTTCCAATCCTTTGATCAACTGCGAACTGTCCTTCAAATAGGAAGTGCCTTCCTTGACCAGTGGCTTTAAGAATTGGTCTAGATATTCCCCTAGTCTAGAGAAGAGTGAGGTGATGCCGCTAATGATGGGTCTTCCAGGTGGTTTATCAATATTTTTATGTATTTTTGGGAGGTAATACATCACCGGTGTTTTCGTAGATTCTGACAGAAGATATCTCCCCTCCTTTTTGTTTAAAAATCCTTGATCTTTGCCTTTAATAGAATTCTTCAATTTCTTCTCGTACTCTTTTTGGGGTTCTTCTTTAATTTTTTATATGTGTTTAACACTTAGTAGATTTTTCATCTCTTCCTCATAATCCTTTTTATTTAAAATGACCAGGCCCGCTCCTTTGTCCGCTGGTCTGATCACTATGTCTTTCTTCTTACTGAGTGTCTTGATGGTTTTCCATATGTTGCCCATTTTGCTTTTCCATTTTTTCTTGTTCCGTAGATCCTTCAAATCCTTTTCCACCATTTTTAAAAGCCCCTATACACTCACCCCCTGGTACATTCAGATTGAACAACGGATGTTGTTCATTCTGAGATTTCCAATGGAATGGGAACAACCCAGAACCCCATGGAGAAACAGAGGCTTCCAAGGAACGGGAGGACCATACAGGGGACCGCTGCCCCGGGGCTACGGGACACGGAACCAAGAAACACACTACCGGACAACCTGGGCACAGAGAAACACAGAATACACGGAGACCGAGGGATCTGGGTTGGAGGGAACCTCCAACATGGGACCAAGAAAGAAGATATGAGGAAGAAGAGGAAAGAGAGGGGGCAGGAAGAAAAAGAAGGAGAGACCAATAGGCATGGGGATTTTTAATTTGAGCAATGCCACTTTTAGCACAGAGGAACTGAAATTGTTGGACCGAGGTTTGAAATACGTCCCAGAGAAGAATCTTGATGACTTTGAAGTATTTATTGATTTGCAGAAATTTATTCGGAAATTGAAACTAAAAAAAGTACTTTGCACTCAACACCACAGAGAAAACAACCCAGACCACCAAATTTGTACAGACTACACTCAAGAACAATTCGTTGTTCAATCCGAATGTACCAGGGGGAGAGTGTATAGGGGCTTTTAAAAATGGTGGAAAAGGATTTGAAGGATCTACGGAACAAGAAAAAATGGAAAAGCAAAATGGGCAACGTATGGAAAACCATCAAGACACTCAGTAAGAAGAAAGACATAGTGATCAGACCAGCGGACAAAGGAGGGGGGCCTGGTCATTTTAAATAAAAAGGATTACGAGGAAGAGATGAAAAATCTACTAAGTGTTAAAGACACATAAAAAATTAAAGAAGAACCCCAAAAAAGTACGAGAAGAAATTGAAGAATTATATTAAAAGGCAAAGATCAAGGATTTTTAAACAAAAAGGAGGGGAGAGGTCTTCTGTCAGAATCTACGAAAACACCGGTCATGTATTACCTCCCGAAAATACATAAAAATATTGATAAACCACCTGGAAGACCCATCATTAGCGGCATCAACTCACTCTTCTCTAGACTAGGGGAATATCTAGACCAATTCTTAAAGCCACTGGTCAAGGAAGGCACTTCCTATTTGAAGGACAGTTCGCAGTTGATCAAAGGATTGGAAGATGTAGGGAATGTAACTAATTGCTTACTGGCCACGGTTGACGTCAACTCATTAAACACCAGTATAGTACAAAAACATGGGCTAAAGGGAGTAGAAAAAGCCCTAAATAAGGATCCTAGTTTAAAAAGTGAACAGAAGGAATACATTTTGGAGGGCCTCAAAATGGCCATGGAGAATAATTATTTTTGGTACGACCATCAATTTTACGTAGAGAAGGGCGTGGCAATGGGTGCCAAATATGCACCCAGCGTAGCCAATCTTTTCATGGACATGTGGGAGGAGCAATATATTTATAATACTACAAGACCAGAGTTGAGACTATACCGGAGATACATTGATGACATAACTATCCTATGGGAGGGGTCTGAAAACTCCTTGAAAAAGTTCCTAGAAGACATGAACAATAACTCATACAGCATTTCTTTCACAGGGAATTGGAGTAGTTCGGAAATCAGCTACCTGGACCTACAAATATTTAAAATAGAGGATAAATTATATACAAAAGGGTTTTTTAAAACCACTGACAGGAACGGGTACATCCCAACATCAAGCTGTCACCACCCAGGATGGATAAGGAACATTCCTAATGGCCAACTCATAAGGATTCGAAGGAATTGCTGGAGAGATGAAGATTATGAGACGCAAGCTGATATACTAGTCAATAGGTTCAAGGAGAAGGGATACCCCACACAGGAACTGAGAAAAATCAAAGAAATTATCAAAAACATCCCTAGAAATAGCTTATTTGCCAATCCTAGGAGAACTTCCAAAATGAGCGAGGAGGTGACTTTTATTACTGGTTTTAATAGACAGTACAAAATGGTCGAAAGTTTTTAAAAAATACTGGCCGATTTTAAAAACAGATAGTTTTATCCAAACTATTACCTGACAAGCCGAAATTTATATACAAAAAAGCCCTGACTTTAAGAAACCATCTGGTTCATAATGTGATTAATCCACCAACAGAAATAAAACTTCTAGGTAATTTAAAAGGTTTCTACAGATGTCAAAAATGCCTTCCATGTAAAGTGAGTAAAGCACAACAAAGAAAAAAGGAGAGTTTCAGGGCAAGAACGTCTAATAAGGAATACCAAATAAAGGAACTGATCACATGTACCAGTACCCACGTTACCTACATCATCGAATGCCCTTGCCATCTACAATACGTAGGGAGGACCACAAGACCGCTGTTTATGAGGATTAGGGAACATATCAATAACATAAAAAAGGGGTTCCATAAACACAACCTCTCCCGGCATTTCAAAGAATTTCATCAAAAAGATCCTTCATGTATGACATTCTATGGGATTGACAGAATTAAGAATAATTGGAGAGGTGGGAATAAAAGGATAGCTATATCCCGCAATGAAACACAATGGATCCATCCCCTAGGCACTTTGGTGCCAGGTGGGTCAAACGTAGATATAGACCTGAACTGCTTTCTATCTAACTTTTAACATGGCCTGAATATCTCACTACTGGGAAGATTAACATCTTCTAATACAATTACAATAGAGATGACATGAGATTCAAACCCTTTAACATCTGCTGTATAACAGCATATACTAATTTATACTTACAGGAGTTGTCAAATTATGAATGTCTTATATTAACTTGGATTATATGAATGTATTTATTGTATACGATAAGTGTCCAATACACAATACGGCCTGTTTTCCTCTTCCTGTGGTGTTGGCATTTCCTATTGGCAGGAAGGTGGCCTTTTGGACACCCCTGCACTAATATGGTGGAATACACCATATATTCGGAGCCCATTTTTTGACAGATACACATTTTTAACCATTTGTATTTTATACTTTTTTTTTTTTATATACATTTTCTTCTTGTATATCTCCTTTCTCATATTCCCTTTTAACATACACTATTATATATTTTATACTATTGGAAAATTAATGGTTCTCTCCAGTTCTAATAAGTTATATATAAAAAAATATTTTTTTTTCTTTTAAAAAAATCTGTTTTCTATTTTTTCTACATTATAACCATACTTTTTATTATTATTACTAATAATTGCAAGGTATTATTTGTATTATACACTATATACGATAACCGTTCTGCCAGAAATGCCACCTCGCAGAACTAATTTATTTATTTTTTATTCATTTTTTTTATACATACATCTTTCTTTTCTCCTAAAATTCCTTTCTTTTTGGTCCCCTTTCTCTTTGTTTGTGATCCCCCTGTTCTGAACATATCGCAACTATTCTCATAGTCATGGATAAAATAATTTTGTTCCCTTTCTGTACTTTATAGTTCCGCAAACACGTCCATAATACTTGTTTTTCCACCAAAAACATGGCTGACATTATCTGGTCAACGGAGTGACGTACTTGTTTTTCCTACCAAAAACATGGCCGACTTGATTCGGCAATCAGTGTGACGCATTAATTAGCTGCCGAACCGCCCCTTGAGGTGTACATAAATACAGAGCGGAGTACCAAGATGGCCACCGCTTCCGACGATGACGAAACGCGTTAGGCGGGGCCAGCACAACGTTCGTACGCTCTGACGTCACTTCCGAGATCGTGGTTTAGCCTTTTGCAACGCAAGCCACAGGAAGAGGAAGGGAGACGCCCCTGCCTCAACACGGCAGCCGCGCTGCGGAATTGTCATAAGATTCCATTAGTGTCCACGATTGCATCAAGGATACTATTTTTGCACTTACACTGTATTTTCTGTCCACAAGTTTTTATCTTTGATTTGAGTTACATAAAAAATATTTTTTACGGTATTACACTATTTTGGATTTTCCGTTTTTTATCCATACCCACAAACCGGAGATATTTTCCTAACTCACGGATCACCATAAGGACGGATTGATCAGGACCTGCAGGAAGGAGCAGCACAGGCTACCCAACCCGAGCTGACCGGGGAAAGATACAGCATAGGCGAGCTACCCCTGCAGGGGTACCTATCTCTGGTGAGTGGGGACACAGGTGGGGAGCACTGTTTGGCGTCACTGGATTATCGTGCAGGAGTGTGTGAAGTCACCGGATCACCTTTTGAATTTAAAAATTATATGTATCAACAGCAAAAGTCACATTGCTTCCAGCAACAGTTTCTATATCAATTATAGACTTCTATTGATCGTGGTCTCTTCCTATTACGGGCATACCGATATATGGACATAAGAACTGGGCATAGCCCATAAAGACTGTGAAAGGGACAAGATTGTGTGTTTTTATGAGTTTTTGCTTGTTTATATACATTTTATATATATTCTTATGTATACAGATTTTTATATACATCTACACAGTCACTATATTTAAATAATTGAAATATTACCAGTCATATATTTTTTTACACTTTTTTTTACACATTTTTTATACTTTATTATTAAATTTATGGCATTTGTTTCAAAGATTTTTTCGCATATGTTTATTTAATTACTGACTCACTAGGTCACTTTAATACTCATATCACTTATTCACATTAGGGGTCACCATAAATTAATACACAAAGAGCACATCATCTGTGCACACAAATACCTTGGGGGACAGCGCCATCTTCCTGTCATCACACGAGTTACTATTTTTCTTCATTGAAAATTCAGGAGGGCAGCTTTCCCTATAATCATTTTTATGCACTTTACCACACATATACCCTCATATCCTTAGCGCGGGAAATCTTGCCTTAATATCTTCCCTTAACCACTTGCCGACCGTGTAACAGTTACATGGCCGCAAGTGGCACTCATTGATCTGGGAGGACATTATAACACACCCTCCCAGAATTGCGCTCCCGCACGCCCCCTGGGAGCATGCGTGACCGCCGGGTCTATGAGACCCGGCGCATCACGAATCACGGTGAATCACATGTAAACAAGCCGGCGGAAGTGCCGGCTTGTCTCTCCCCACCGATCGGTGCAGTGTGACAGGAGAGGGGGGAGAGAGGAGATGCAGCGGTGCTGTGGGCAGGATTTGAAGTGCACACAGCACCGCTATGTGCCAGGGACCCCCATCCAGCTTCACCCATGCCCATATCCATGCCCACCCATCTGTGTCCACCCATCAGTCACCCATCACCCATGAATCCATGCCCACCCATGACCCATCCGTCAACCATGCATCCATGCTCACCCATCCGTCACCCATGCATCCGTGCTCACCCATCCGCCACCCATCCATCACCCATGCATCCATGCTCACCCATCCGTCACCCATGCTCACCCATGCTCACTCATCCGTCACCCATGCGTCCGTGCTCACCCATCCGTCACCCATGCGTCCGTGCTCACCCATCCGTCACCCATGCGTCCGTGCTCACCCATCCGTCACCCATGCGTCCGTGCTCACCCATCCATCACCCATGCATCCGTGCTCACCCATCCATCACCCATGTGTCCGTGCTCACCCATGCGTGCTCTCATCCGTCACCCATGCATCCGTGCTCGCCCATCCGTGCTCACCCATCCGTCACCCATGCGTCCGTGCTCACCCATCCATGCATCTGTGCTCACCCATCCGTCACCTATGCATCCGTGCTCACTAAACCATCACCCATGCGTCCGTGCTCACTCATCAGTCACCCATGCATCCGTGCTCACCCATCCTTCACCCATGCATCCATGCTCACCCATCCGTACTCACCCGTCACCCATGCACCCGTGCTCACTCATCCATCACCCATCCATCACCCATCCATGCTCACTCATCTGCCACCCATGCATCCGTGCTCACGCATCTGTCACCCATGCATCCGTGCTCACCCATCCAGCCATGCTCACCCATGCATCCGTGCTCACCAATCCAATCATGCTCACCCATGCAGCCTCATCCGTGCTCACCCATACAGCCTCATCCGTGTTCACCCATGCATCCGTGCTCTGCCATCCATCTGCGCTCACCCATGCATTCGTGCTCAGCCATGCATCCATGCTCAGCCATGCATCCATGCTCAGCCATGCATGCTCACAAATGCATCCGTGCTCCGCCATGCATCTGTGCTCACCAATCCAGTCATGCTGACCCATGCAGCCTCATCCGTGTTCACCCATGCATCTATGCTCCGCCATCCATCCGTGCTCACCAATGCATCCGTGCGCAGTCATCCCCATCTATGGCTTATTCACCCCTATTAGTGCTCATTTATGCCTCATTCATGTTCATCCATACCACATCAGTTCTCATCAATGACACATCCATGCCACTACAGCGCCCATCAGTGCCACCACAGTGCCTCACAATGTAATAGGTAGTCAAATTAGATTTGAAATGTATGCCCCTAGAACGCCTGATGGTGCACCCTGCATGTTGGGCCTCTGTATGTGGCCAGGCAGTGTAAAAGTGTCACTCATGTGGTATCACCATACTCGGGACGAGTAGCAGAATATATTTTAGGGTGTCATTTGTGCTGGGTACATGCTGTGTGTTAGAAATATTGTATAAATGGACAACCTTGTGTAAAAAAAAAAAAAAAAAAAAAAAAAAAAAAAAAAAT
>BLSH010033236.1:331234-344572 GCA_018402905.1 Glandirana rugosa
CAAGATATGCATCTGCGACAGGCAAAAAACCCTTTTTTGTTCCAAAACATTTGGGGTCTAAGGGGAGGGTCTATAATTTTTTTCACAATTTTATCTGCAAAGGAAGGTGCCCTTCTATAAACAAATACCGGTTTTAAAGGGATTTCTTTTTTTAAATGCTTATCCAAGCAAAGTATGTCCCAATGTTTCTTAATGATAAATTCCACTTCCCGATATTGGGAGTGGAAATCACTAAAGAAACCCCAGGCAAATTTGTCATTTGTATCTCTTTCTTTAGTTGTTAAACACTGTTCCCTGGGAACCGCTTTAACTTCCTTCATTGTTTCCTCTAATGTTGTCAAAGTGTACCCTTTCTCCTCAAAACGGCTTTTTATAAATTGTGCTTGTTCTTTAAAGTCCGAATCCTCAGTGCAGTTTCTTCTTACACGCATTAACTGGCCTTTTGGTATGTTTTTTAACCAGACCGGGTGATGACCACTTTGAATGGCCAGATAACTGTTCCGGTCGGTTGGCTTGAAGAACACTTTAGTTTTGATGCGGTGATCCACTATCATGACCGTTACATCCAAATAATCTACCCGTTCTTTACTCCATTTTGACTCCAAACGTATATTATTGGTGTTATTATTCAGTTCCTTCAAAAATTCTTCAAAAGAGGATTCTGTCCCTCTCCAGATAAAGAACAGGTCATCAATATATCTTCTATAAAACAAAAGCTCATGCCTGTGTTTAGAACGGATGGATTTGTCCTCCCACTTACTCATGAATAGGTTAGCGAGGCTCGGCGCAAATTTAGCGCCCATCGCGACGCCCCTTTTCTGAGTGTAAAATTTGCCAGCATACCAGAAATTATTATGAGTGAGACAGAAATCCAAAACCACCCCTAAAAATTTCTTCTGTACACCAGGTAGATCATCCCTTTTACTTAGAGCCCAATTAAGTGATAGAGCATCTTCATGATGTAGAATAGTGTACAGCGAAGAGACATCCACAGTGACTAGGAATGTCTCCTGCTGCTCATCTATTGCCACTTGAGTTAATTGGTTGATAAAATCTTTGGTGTCTTTCAGATAAGCTTTAGTGGAGACTACACTGGCTTGTAGAAAGCAATCTAAATATTCCCCAATCCTAGCTGATACAGATCCTATGCCGTTAACAATGGGTCTGCCGGGTGGGCATAAAGCATCCTTGTGAATCTTTGGGAGCGTGTAGATAGTAGGTATCCTATTAAAACTTGGGTATAAATATTTCTTCTCCTTCTGATTCAGGACTTGCATCCTATATCCTCTATCGATCAAATTACCTAAATCCCTATGATATGCTGTGGTCGGATCACCTTTCAGCTCGCCATATGTGTCAATATCATGTAACATTTGCGTCAATTGTGAATCATAAAAGGATTTAAGGACAACTACACCGCCCCCTTTGTCAGCTGGTCTTATAATAATGTCTTTTCTTTCCTCAAGTGCCTTAATTCCTTCCTCAATGTATCTAGGATTCAAATTCTTTCGAGGGCGAATAGTCTCTAAATCCTTCAGTACTAGTCTTTTGAAGGTTTGGACATAATGGTTGCTCGGTAGGGGAGGGTTAAACGTAGATTTGTTCCTTAACCCACTATCAATACCTTGTTGTATTACTCCTATTCTTTCTGCTGGATCTTTATTCAGACCAAGAAAATATTTTTTAATATTTAGTTTGATATATTTATGGATATCCATATAAACATTGAACTTATTAATGGGCCTTTTAGGTGCACATTTCAAACCTGCGTTCAAAATATTTAACTCCTTATTGGACAAATCAGCCTGAGCTAGATTGTAAATACCCTCTAATCCTTGTCCCTTCTTTTTTTGGACACGTACTCCTGCTCTGCATCCTCTTCTTCTCGTCTGTTCTCTTGGGGGTAATACATGGTCCTGTCCACCCATGATGGCGGGTTCCGCCATTGTTCCGTTGGGGCCGGCTGAGGACGAGACAGATGATTCCCTCTGCCCCTCCCCCATGGTCTCCTGCCTCTGCCCCTTCCCCTCCATAAAAAAGGCTTCACCTGTCTCAGGGTCTGAATATTCTCATCATGATAAAGAGGTTCATATCTGTTAGTAGTCGGTACAGAATACATACGATCCATTCCTGTATCCTCAACTCTAGAGGTCCCCTCTCTCCTTTGATCAATCCTTTTTTTATAATTGGGAGCCTGCCTTAAAGGGGAATCTTCAACCTGATAGTTATTATAATTCCCTGACGGCCCAACCCTCACAGGAGTGTGAGTGGATTGAACTTTACTATTGTTCTTATTACCTTTTTTAGGATATTGGGGTGCCCTCATATTAGAGGGTCCACCCATCTCCGAAGATTTTGAAGTAGAGGTGGTATTTGTAGTTAATCCTTGCCATGAATAAATAATATTATTCCTAAAATCGCTAATATCTCTGTGGAATTTCTTAATTTTTTTCTTTTGAGTGTCAGAATCCACTTTTTCTAATTTCTTTTTAATTTCTGTGCTAAAAGCAACCACTCTAGGATTATCCTGCACTGACACTAACTTTTGTTTTATCTCAGAAATCTCTCTCTCCAGTTTTGTCATTTTTAACCTTTTTCGTTTTAATACCTGATGTTGTAGGTCCATACCAGCGTTGTTAAAAAAATTTAACCATTCTTTAACACCTTCATCTTCTTCCAAACCATCCTGCGGAGTGATATCCCACCTTAGGCTCCGCATAATTATATTGTGTTTAATGTATTGCTCGAAGGTGCTAATATCCCACCAGGTTCTCACCTGTTTTTCTAGGGTGTAACCCAGGGTGGACAATAATTGGTTAGTATCATCATTCACCGTTTCAATCTGACTAGTGGAAAACAAACTATCCAGATTGATCTGGCGGTTGGACAAAAACTGAATGGCATCCATAGCTGCTATTTATACCAAAAGAACTAAAGAAAATTATCCCACAAACCACTTATTCTCCGTTAGGAGGCAAAATAAATCACATGAGACAAAATCAGCGCTTAAATGAATGTCAGTCAATCTAGTATAGAAGACTATCAGCAGCCGCTGTAAAGGGGAAATATTTAACAGATAAGGTTCAAATCGATTAAAACAATTAACTGAACTCAGCAGCGCTATAAAGATGAAAGAATCATCTGGTGTGGGGACAGACTTTTTTTTTGAAGATTTCAGCGTATTTTTCATCACCCCTGCAGTCGGACTATTGTTTTAATTTGTTTTCATTTAGTGGATTTTTGGAGTTTGTAACTAAAATAATAAGTGAAACTAAACAGTCCAAATGAACCCAAAGTCCAAAAATTGGCCCCAAACTGGAGAGGAGTGAATAAAATTAGAGAAATTTCAAAATGTGAAACAAAATGGATATATCTGGCTAACACTCTTGAGCCTATGGGTATGAATGTGGAGCTTGATGTGAACGCCTTTATTAATAATTCCTAAGTTTTAATATTAACATTTTTTGTTCATGTATCTAATGTGCGTTGACAGGTGGGTTAAGCCCTAATATTTAGTCAGTCTCTCTCTCTCTCTCTCTCTCTCTCTCTCAGTTTTATTACCTTGTGGGGCATTATAGTAGTTTAATCTGGTTTAACATTCGATCTATCCGTACCCTATTGCCACTAAGTTGGTATTCTACATTATGCTTTATTTATAATCATTTAATAAGTGGTGTTTTTTTAGTAACTGACCATTCACGAGGTATATCTATGCAACATTGTGTATGTTGACACTTTGAGTGACATTTAATGTGGGTCACTATTTTATTATTATTATATCATGATATTGGTTTTTATATTTACTGTATAATTTGTAAAAATCAATCACTAACTAGTAGATTTGATAGTGGGGGTTTAGATTTAAATTATTGCTTTTGTTTATATTTAGTTTATGTGGTCGATCAGAATCAAATAGAATGATATAGTATCATATCAGTCTGATTGTACTCTATCCCCCCCCCCCCCTTTTTATATATAGATTTATATGAGATTTTAGCAATTAAAATAATCAGATGTACTCACGGTCCCGCTAATTGAGGACTTCATGTGTTCAGTTTCATCTGGACTCTCTGCCCTCTGAATATTAGAAGTTTTGCTCACATATCGAAACTGATCATTACGGGACTATATTGGCAGCTCTGCCTTTAAGAATTTTGATCAGACTGATACTACTAGTCATCTATGGGAACTGCTGATGTGATCCGGCTCACAATTACAGCGGGAGCATGATCAGGATCAGGCAATTGTTCCGCTATACACGGAGCGAGCAGGAGGAGCCCCCACTCTGTATTGGGATGGCTCAGGAGACTCGGGTCTGTCTCTTGGCAATCTTGAGTCTTTATGCGGGCAGAGCTTGGCTTCTCTGTCAGCATGCAAGGTGTGTTCGTGACGGGTTCCCGCTGGGTAATGTGAACTAATAGGAGACTATTTGATAGAGACTGGGTCCGCAGTCACAGCGGGAGCACGATCACAATCAGGTGTTTGCTCTGATATACATGGAGCGATTGGGTAGAGATCCCACCATGTATGAGGATCACTGAGGAGACTTGCCCTTTTTTTCACTTGTGCAGAGATAATTTCTTTGCTGCTTTCTTTTTATTTGTATCATGATACATGGTGTGATGGTAAAGAGTTCCCCACTGTGTATTGTGATTAAACAGTTTTTCAGATTATGTGAGATTACTGAATGGATGAATTACATGAAAGGGGTTAATATTGGCAGGTTGTAGGTGTATAAGAGAGATGTTTAACGTCGTTTGGTCACACCCTCAGACAAAGGAATCACGAAACGCATCAGTGTGACCAGACGGCATCTATAACAACCAGGACGATCGGAGAGGATCTCACCCGGGAACACTGCTGAACGGCTTTGTGCAGCGAGGCGGTGAGAGGGATTTATCTCCGACGTTCTTTTTATATTCATTTACGCTGTTTATTGGAGATTTAAATGTGAGTGCGCACCCTGGAGGGGGTGATGTATTTAATTCTAAATAAAGATTTGCAAACGATAATGCACTATTGAAGCTTCATTTATTGAAAGGTAAATGCAGACTCCAGGCAAAAGACAGCACGTGGGGATGTGAGATTGGCGCTGTCCATCAGGAAACATCTACAAGTGTATTGGGCTGTTTTGGATCTTACCTTTAGTGAGTTTCTCCATATAGGGGGAAAGCCCCGTCCTCTCACATCTGGTGTGGGGACAGACCTTTATTTTGAAGATTTCAGCGTATTTTTCATCACCCCTGCAGTCGGACTATTGTTTTAATTTGTTTTCATTTAGTGGATTTTTAGACTGGGTTCATTTGGACTGTTTAGTTTCACTTATTATTTTAGTTACAATCCTTTACAATTCTCAGTTTCATTTGCCTCTTGTAACACTTTGTCTAGTGTCTGATTTTAAGGCATCCTTTATATTTATTCTTTCATCTTTATAGCGCTGCTGAGTTCAGTTAATTGTTTTAATCGATTATTTGAACCTTCTCTGTTAAACATCTATCTAATCTATCTATCTATCTATCTATCTATCATACACATCTGAGTTCCAACTCAGGGAGCTCCGGGTGACAGAAGTCTAGGTACACACACTGGAGTGCACAGCAGATACCGTTACCCTATAGTAGGTACAGCTTTAGCTCCTAGACATCACCAAATAACTTATTTGGAACAGAAGCAAAATGGAGTCTCCTTAACTGTATATTTAAATAATGTAAATTAACAGTGATTGCCATATCCTTAACTTACTTTATATAGTGCACACTAAAAGGTGGGATACATAAAACCACTCAGCTCATAACATATCCAAATCTAGGATAAATGAAAGCTTCTGCCACCTTTGAATAAGCCTTGAAGAGTGCAACTAAAGCCATCAGAAGGCCAACATCTGCAGGCATTAAACGAGCAATCATTAAACTTGGGTGTGTTAATGCAAGCCTTGCATGGAGGTTACACCCAGGAGTCTGCCAATTGAATCATGCAGGATTCCACATCTAAAGTTTTAGTTCAGGCTAGGAATGGGTTATTGCCTAAGGGCCAAGTCACCACATGCAGTGTGCGTTTTTTTCCGCATCAAAAACGCATGGAAAGTTATATGGCTTTCAATGGCTTAGTTCACACCAGTGCAGTCAGTTCCAGTGCGTTCTAGCTCCAGGGAAAAAAAAAAAAAAAGTAGAACATGCTGCATTTTTTCTGCACTTAACTGTACTGGAACGTGGTAAAAACACATCAAAAATGCACCGGAATGCACCAAACGCACCTAAATGCCCTTATTTTAAGTAGGGGGAAAACTGCACTGGACTGCATCAAAAACCCACCAAAAAAACACGCATGCAGAAAAGCATCCGGAATGCATCCAGACTGCCTTTCTATGGTGTGAACTGGCCCTAAATCCAAAAACAGACAGGTCTGCTTAACCCACAGCAGACCCTGAAAACAGGGTGTAATTGATGAAGTAGACCCCCGGAGCCCTGCTCAAGTGTGACCCAAGTGTAGGAAGGGGTTAACAGGTTGCAGCTTCTGCTGATCTCTGGGTTAGCCAGCCACAGCTCTGCAGTTTATAGGTGTTAGGCCCTCTGCCTCCAAATGACCACACAATGGTGGATAAGAACACAAAAGCACATTCACTCTGTTTGTGGGAGGCATGCAAACACCCACAGCAACCAGTACCCAAAGGGAGGAACTCCTCCTAAGGGTAACCACCTTGTGGCTATCTGCCACAAATTATAGCAGGTGTCATGGCAGGACCAGAGTACATGGTGTAGCTTTGCAGACCAGATAAAGTCTGCTGTAATACTCCTGGGATGGCACCAGGGAATACTTACACAACACACAACCACCTTATAGCTGTCCCTTCAGGGGTATCTGCAGCTTAGCAGGTTGCATTCTGTTTTGGCTTACCAACATAGTTTACCAGCCTCAAACAACATGCGCCCCTCCCCCCAACTGGGAGTAGTCCTATCCTCCACGTCGATACTGGTGGCAATTGACGTGGAGGCACTATATAGTTCGATCCCTCATGACCTAGGCTTGATTTGCATTAAAAATACCCTGCATGCCAGAACACAGCACGACTGGAAGTACGCCAACTTTATTTTGTAAGCCCTGGACTTCATCATACACCACAACTTTTTTTTGTTTTATGGACTCCCATTTCCTCCAGGTACAGGGGGTAGCGATGGGGACCTGTTGTGCCCCGTCCTATGCCAACCTGTACCTGGGGGAATGGGAGAGAACCCTTTTTGAGTCCGAAGAGATGGAGAGATTTTTGGAATATGTCTCTATGTGGCATTGTTACATTGACGATATTTTTCTTGTATGGGAGAGCCCTATTGAAGCTCTAAAAGAGTTTCTGAACCATCTAAACTCAAACACTATGAATCTGGCCTTTACTTTGTCCTATGATCTTAAGAAAATATCATTTTTTGGACATTAACATACACAAAGATGAAGAGGGAAGGATAGGTACCTCCCTCTTCCGGAAACCAACTGCCGGCAATAACATCCTACACGCCTCTAGTGCCCATCCAACATCTCTCATTGCATCTATTCCATATAGTCAATACTTGCGAATCCGTCGCAATTGTACGGAAGAAAAGGTATTTAAAATGGAAGCAGATGCTCTACAAACACGCCTCCTATCAAGAGGATATTCAAAAAAATGCCTCAAGAAGGTGTACAATAGGGCATGTAGGGCCGGCAGGAACCAACTGATTCACTACAAGAAAAATAAGTCTCAAAACGCGGATCAAATCCGCTTTATTACCAAATATTCAAATCAACATAGTGAGCTACGCCGGATCATGCGTTAACATTGGCACTTGTTGACAAGTGACTCAGAAATTAATAAGCACATTACCAGCCAACCAGCTATCACTTTTAGACGGGCTACCTCCCTTAAAGACAAATTGGTCCATAGTGACCAAAATGCCACCAATGGAGATCCTTGCAAATATCTAGGGACTTTTGCCTGTGGGGGTTGCGGTTACTGCAGATATATGTGCACTGACCGCAACTCCACACTACCTAATGGGGCAAAGTTCAAAGCCAAACATTATGCCAACTGCAGGACAAAGGGGGTGGTATATCTACTCCAATGTGACTACGGTTGGTTCTATATTGGCAAAACCATTCAGGAGTTTTGGCAGAGGGCTTATAGGCATATTCTTAGCATGAAAACAGCAAATAAGATTTCCCTCTTGGTCGTCATGTAGCTAGCCGGCATAACGGCATTTTTCCGAAAATAACGTTTCTCATTCTAGATCGTATCCATCCCAGCCCTAGAGGGGGGGATTGGAATACAATTTTACTACAATCGGAGGCTCGCTGGATTTATTCCCTACAAGCTACCATATTCCCAGGACTCAATGATGCAATTTCTTTTAAGCCATTTCTTGAAGGCTTTACATCAGGGGGTTGGGAGCAGTAGATGAAAATGCAGGGGAAAGGAGAATTGCACATAGGAGGGTATCCTCTGCTGCGGGATTGGTTTCGCCCCCCCTTTTTTTTTTGTTTGTTTTGTGTGTTGTTTTATGTACCTATTCAAAATGTTTTCATGTAATCATAAATGTAATGTAAGACAATATTGTATATGGAGAGGGGCATGGGGATTGATGAATTATCATGCTTGCTACTGGATCTTATGATTTTTCATGAATAGCTATATAGCAACATTATTTTTCACTAATTCCTCTATATCTACGGGGCTCTCTAATGAGGTTAACCTATTCATTCTTTTTTCCACAAAAAGCCGCTCACTACCCCGACCATGTATGACCTAGTTATGTTTATACCCGGCGCACCCAGGCCACCGGCCTATGGCTTAGGTGGCCTTTCCCCCTGTGGTTCTGTCGGGAATTTGGGATAGATTTGCCCATAACCCTCTCCCCAGACTCTGGGATTGGGATTATTCGGGTGTTTACCATCTATCTCCCACCATGGGTTTCCATCCTGAGGCCTGGTTTCAGGCTGACACACCCACTTCCGGCGTGTGTTCCATGGGGGTTGCTGCGTCGGCAGCTAGATGACCAGCGGTATCATCTCCGCTGCGTCAGATGACGCCCCCCGTCATCTGGCTGGGAGCTCCAACTGGTCTCACCAGTTAGGGGTGGGACTGAGCTGTCTCCAATGTTGGCCTCTGGCTCGAATACAAGCATCTGATTACACAGCTGCATAAAACCTTCCTCATTATCTCACCTCGGCATTGAGGTGCAGGACTGGCGGCAGCGTGACGCCTTGAAGCTGTTTCCTCCTAATGAAAAGGTAACTTGTTTATCCATTTTCAATACGGACACTTTGGTCATAATTGGTGGGGTCTCCCGCACTACTTTACCTTTGCGGTTCTTTTATTGCAGCGGTGCCATTGTATGGAGGTCCACTTTTTGACCAAGCTATACATATGATAAGTTAAAGGTGGCCAAAGGAGACTCACGGGTAGGTAACTGAAGACTTTTATGTAAACGTTTTTTGACATCCTTCTGTGTATATTGATACAGCTCATTTCCGTTTTTTCCTTGGTTTTTTTTGGCTGTCATAAATAGAATGTTCCGCATATGGCGGCTTCTGACATTAAGAAAACCAGTTTGTTTGCTGACATCTTTACACCATAGTCCTGCACTTCAATCAATTTACTTTTGACAATCTTTTTAAGGTACCGGTATGTCCAAACAATGTATAGTACAATGCTCCATACAAAAATATAAGATTTTCTTTTATTTTTGATGTTTCATTTTTTATTTTTTATCTTTATCTCCATCTATAGGGGTCTGTCTTTTATTAGATAATTTTTTCCCTCCCCTTTGGGGTGAGGCCATAAGCTTCTGCGTTAAACATACCGAGGTCTGGTCGGGGACCAGTTGAGCAGCTGTGGGATCAAGCTAAGAATGTGAAATAAAAATATATGTCTTTCTAGATTCTCTGAACAACTTGAGCCCTCTGGTAGGTTAAAAAATGAAAACTCCATACATTCATGAAGTTCATATTTGACCAGTTTGTGTGATGTTTCTGACCTCATGTCTTTCTCTCCCCTTTAAGATTATACCGACTTGTTATGTTGCAAGTTTTTCCTCTGATGAAGGTTTCCAACACCGAAATGCATTAGGCCTTGTACATAACCAGGTTATGGAATTGTATGCAACACATCTCAGGTTGCTTTAATGTTCATGTTTGGCAATTTTTAACATTTTTGTATACTCAATAAAAATTGTAAATTTTTACACTGATGTATTTGCTTTTGTGCCCACAATAGTCCCATTTAGAGGGTTTTTGTTTGTTCCCAACTGGGAGTAGTCAGGGATTCTGGATGCCTCTGCTCCAGCCATGCAGTATTCCCTCCAAAAAGAATTTTGGAAGCCAGCAGCCTTGATCAATCCATATTAATCAGGAGCTCCGCCAACAAATGAAAACCAAAACACTCATTTCTCTGGAATGCTCTCTTAGGAAACTTCTAAAGCCTCATACACACGGGACGACAAACGATAGGTCGGACGAACGGCTGTTGTATGCGAAATTGAACATTAGTACGTGCGATTGGAACAGCCGTTGTATGAGCAAACTAGAAAACTTGGTAGTATCAACAAGCGGTCATACGACCGTCGTATCGTGTGTACAGAGAAGCTGGTCCAACAAGTTGTATTGTGCAAAACACGTATGCTCAGAAGTCAGGAACGGCCGGATGCCAATTACATGCACCTGAATGTTCTTTCTTTGGTCGAACGATCGTGTAGTGCAGTCAGTATGCTAGATACAACAGCCAACATACAACTTGAGCCGATCGGTCGTACGATCATCGTCCCATGTGTACGAGGCTTTAGAGTGTTTGCAGCACTGGAGCTGGTATCCAGGCAGGAGATAATCTGTACATCTGTCCCTTAGGCGGTTCCCCTTTTGCTCCCTTCCTTTGTCCTACAGGGAGAGGACAAGGTGGTATGAGCCTTTTACAAGGAGACGAGGGTGCAGACGATCATACTATGACCAGCACTCCGCCACCTAGGGAGACCCAAATGAAGCCCCAACACTGATAGGGAAAATAGGGACACACAAACAGCCAGACTCCCCAGACCCGGTCTGCTGGTCTGTGGATTGTACAGAGAATCATCCCAAATCCTCTGGTGCCCCCTACACCAGGGGAGTAAGAAAGGAGAAACTTGCCTTTAGCCCCTTTCTTACCTTAGGGTCAGAGTCTGCAGGTGTCCCAGACCTGCATCCTGCTTACAGTCTCCGCTGGTGACTTTACCAGCACAGGACAGAATGGCTTCCACCATCTTCTCTGTAGCCCTGAAAGGTCAAGTAGTGCGGATCCCGGTCTGGCGCTGTGGATCGGACGCCTCACCTGCGACAGTGCATGGAGCTTGCAGTCCACACCATCAGGTCAGTGTTTGCTACCAATAACATGGCCACCCAGCAAGCATCCAGACACCACTAGACCACACTGTCCCCCGGAAGACTCACTGAGTCAAAATCCCACACTACCGGTGTACCTGAACTACAGGCATGCTGCTGACCAGACTCCCATGGAGAGAGGGGGGAGGGGGGTGGGGGGTCTCCTGGAGTAAAAATTCAAGGCTCCTTTCCAGGGCAGCCTGAACAAGCACACGCTACATGCATCCCCAGGTTCACTGCCCCTGTTTTGGGATGCTGTAGCCGGGAGGCCCCTACCGCCTAGCACGAATGCCAGAAAAATAAACTTCTTCAGAGTTCTTGTCAGGCCGGAGGAAACATATACTGAAGTACTACTGGTGAACAGTCTTTTATAATGTGGATCAAGTGTTTCCTTTTAGGTGGGAGGAGCCCCTCTCTCTCTCTCTCTCTCGCTCTCTATCTCTGTAAGCCATCCTGGAAGAACACTTGGGGGGGTGGGGGGGGGACACTTAGCGCCAGCTGCCTGCCCAGTAAGAAAACCTAGAGGCATGAAGAGACCTAGGAAGCAACTTAACAGAGAAAGGCTGACTTCAAAAATACCCTCTAGGGGCTGAGTTGAGAAGCACAGTCCATTTTTTTTTTTTTTTAATTACAAAATGACAGCCACAAATAAACATGTTGCAGGGGGAAAAGGAAAAAAAATAGGGTTAAAGAAATTATAGTGGGTGTGGCACTACTCCTAGTATGTATTGGTGAGGGAAAATTTAGTCCATTCAAGTGATCAGCTGAAGTTGTGTATTACTCCATTTAAGTGACCAACGTAAATTATATGCAATCCAAAATGTGTGTGTGTGTCAAGTAAAGTGACTGGTGCGAATACTGTGCAAAATCGCTAACAGGTGGGGATTACCTCCAGAGAAGGAACATCCATCCAGGAAGGATCCATTCCCCAGCACTGCAGGTTTGCTGGAAAACATGACACCCCCTAGGAGGGGAGCAACTTCTAGTAGGTGTATTTCCTTAGGGGAGCACGGATTGCACCAGCAGCACCTTTTTTTCTCAGATTTATGGTATGAACACAGATGAAAACACCAAATACCAAAGAAACGGGTTTTACCATAATTATCTGGAAAGGAACCTGATATCCATTGAGGACTGTGTTCTTTGGACATTTTTTGCATTCACTATTTTTTCTAAACTGTTGGATATTTTAATTATCACATATAGCAAAGGATTAATTTGTTAAGTAATGGTTTATATTGATTAGCACAGGTCACTTTACTCTATGCAATAGCCTGGCAGCATGTACTTTTGGATTTGTATGCACAGTATTAGCACCAGTCACTTTATTTAAACACAGAAATATTTTGGATTGCATATAAATTTACGTTGGTCACTTAAATGGAGTAATACACAACTTCTGCTGATCACTTGAATGGAGTAAATTTTCCCTTACAAACACATACTAGGAGCAGCGCCACACCCACTATAAATTTCTTTATCCCTCTAACCTCTGGCTCCCAACACCGGGGGGCTTACGTGGGGGCTGCAGTTCTGCCAAATACAAATAAGTTTCCTGGACCGCCTCATGTCAGCCTACTATGGGTCAGCTCCACCCCCTCTGACCCCTTCAGGAGGACCTCTTTCCAAGCCTAAAATAAAATTATACATAGTAGGGTTGTCCCGATACCACTTTAAGACCGAGTACAAGCACCGATACTTTTTTTCAAGTACTCGCTGATACCGATTACCGATACTTTTTTAATGTCATGTGACAGTGGCACGAATATTTTATTTTATTTTTTTTTACAATTTTATTTTTTATTATTTTTTACAATTTATTTACCTATTTATTTTACAATGCTTTCTTTTATTTCATTTTTTATTATTTTTACAATTTAACCTTTTACAATTCTTTTATTATTTTTTTTTTATCAACCCTGTTGGGGGGGGGGGGCTTTGGTTTTTCCAATTTAACATTTTTAT
>BLSH010033236.1:344582-357094 GCA_018402905.1 Glandirana rugosa
AAAATTCTGGGGGAATATAGAGTGGTTTCGGGGGGGGGGGGTTGTCCCAACTATTTTTTTGGGGGGGGGGGCTTTGGTGAGATATAAGGGGGTCTTAAAAGACCCCTGACATCTCTCTTTTGAGACAGGGAGAAGGGGGCTGAGGATAGAGATTCCCCAGTCCCTTTCTGAGAAGCCTCAGCTGCATTGAAGATGAATGGAGAGGAGACAGCGGCTCCTCCCCATTCATAAACTGAAGCATTGTAAGCACAGTTTACGATGCTCAGTCACATTTATGAATGGAAAGTCAGTGATCACTGACTGCCCATTCAGAAAAGGAAAGAGCCGGTAAATTACAGATTTACTGGCTCTTTCCTCCGCTCTCCATCCTGACAGATAGAGGACAGGGGGACTGGAGGAGGATACAGGGACAGTCAAGGGGGATGATCAGTGCAGTGCTGGAGGGGGATTTACAATCACTGATCTCCCGACTCCCTGTATATATTTCATTGTAGCAGCTGAAAGCCGCGGGAGGAGAAGCGGCTGTCAGTTGCTTTAATGAAATATATACAGGGAGTCGGGAGATCAGTGATTGTAAATCCCCCTCCAGCGCTGCACTGATCATCCCCTGGTTGCCCAAGTATTGGATGAGGCATCGGAGCATTTTACCCGAGTACAAGTACTCGGGCAAATGCTCAGTATCGGCACCGATACTAGTATCGGTGCAACCCTAACATATAGGCAGGGGATCCTCTGAACTCAGGAGAGGTATGAACCTGAGCAGGATCACATGGGCATTACAAGGTTTTGAGAATATATATATATAGGTGTGTGTGTGTGTGTGTGTGTGTGTGTGTGTAGGAGACTTACTGCAAAACCTTGTAATGTCCCTGCCTGGGCTATAAATCTCCGTTTGTGGTGGGTACCCGTGGTGCTGGGACTCAGTTAAGCAGTATAAAAGGACTGCCTGTGTACACTGGCCTCTAGAGACTCTCAGGTGGATGCTGAGAGCAGCCACTTCCTGGTACGATAGGAACGTCCTCTCCCATGGTCTGGTTCCTGCTTCCCTGCAGCACCTGTCGCTCCAGCTGGTCTCAAAAACACTGCCTCTGTGGTGATGTGGGATCTCAAAATGGCTGCTACCTTGGGTTGCTGGATAGATCTCTGGCTGTCTGCGTTCCCAGGTATCCTTGGTCTTCCTGCCTGCCTCTATAGCACTGAACGCATGGAAAGGTTTTTATTTTTAAAGTTTTTTTTTTTTGTGTTTTGTTTTTGTTGTTTGTTTTTAAAAAGAGTGCATTCTTCCTCTCTGCACAGAGAGAAGACCCATATGCGGGATAAATGCCCGCAGGGAAGTACTAAAGAGCCGCATCACCAGCAAAGAGAGAAGCGCTCAAAGCGTGATAAGTAGGTACAGAGGAGTGGTCGGTGGCGTGATAAAATCCCTGTGGAACACCACTTCAGATCACCCTCACCGGTGCCTCACTGGAGTGCCTTGAGCCCAGGCAACACCAAAAAAACGACCTCCAAGCGCAAGCATGTGCATAAGCAAAGATGCAGATCCTCTTCATCTTCTGGAAGGGCCTCGGCCCGGGAAGAGAAGGCCTGCTGGGCATGCGGGGCAAACTCCCTACAGGGGAGGTGTGTATGCTTCTCGTTCGTAGGAAGCCACGCGTGATAATGCAGCAGATACACGCCAGGTGAACCACTATATTAAAGCACAAATAAAATTTCCCCTTAACAGGAATTGGGATTTTCAGGGCACAGATAATGAAATCCAATTGTATGTGAAAAATATATATTTATTGTGATAATACACTTGATAAAAAAACAAATATATCAGAAAGGCATCATAAAAACAACCATACAGTACATAGTCAAGTAGAAGTGGATGTTTTAGGACAAATATTCTCTTGTATGATACGCGATTCTTGCCTAGTCGCCCAACATGTTTCAGGATATTATCATCCCTTCTTCAGGGGCATTTAGACAGACAAGAACAAAACTTCCACTGAGAAATATATACAGGTAAAGGTTATCTTGACATACTGTAAAGTAATGGACAGCATACATACTGACAGATATACATTCTTGCATCTCCTCCGTTACCTTATTGTACCGTGCTTCAACCCCCATCCAGTAGACAGCCACCCGACGAATCACAGCCACCGGGAGGGTAGATGCAAAGATCGACCCAAGATTGAAATGCCCGAGGGGGAGGGGCCGCAAGTAAGCCAGTGTCCCACTGAACTCCCAAAAAGATTGGTCCCCGGATGAGACACCCCCCAACAGGAGCCAAGGTCACAAAGCCCAGGGCAGACCGGATTCAAAAACTCTATGGAAAAAGAAGAGCAAGGTCTATTGGCCAGGGAATAACCACCTTATAGTAAAATCAAACAAACCAGCCAATAGACTGGTTTGAACTATTCAACATGCCCTTAGGCGCAAAAAATTGCATGAAAAATTCCCAGCGGCTTACCCTGTTATGAAGAGTCCTAATGCTTGGCCTGGCTTGGTACCGTTCCGAGAGCGACAGCCTGTCGAAGGGTGGCGTGGTGTGAGACTGGCGTCTTTCGCTTTTTAAATAAGACCACATGTCTATATCCGCCGGATATGACGTCAGGCGTCAACGGATGCGACGTCTGACGTACGCGCTAAGGATGCGCTTCTACTCATTGGTGCGTGCGCACGGTCAGATAAGCAAAAAATGACACAAAATATGCGCCATCTTGTGGACAGCAAATAGAACTGTCGTATAAACTTAAAAATTGTGTATACGCTCAGTATTTGACTTACATAGACATGTATCGGAGACCACATGTGACGAGTTTACCCTCCTACGTGAGGGACACTATCCATTTGCTTCAGCAGATCGAGGGTATGATCCTGGCACCGAATGCCATCTTAGTGGCAATTGATGTTGAGGCGCTGTACTGCTCCATTCCCCATCACTTGGGAATTGCAGCAGTGCGACATATCCTCTCACAGTCACACAAAGACGATGTTAAAATACAAGACTTTATATTGGAGGCTTTGGAATTTATCTCAACACATAACACGTTCTCTTTTGATGGCTCCCACTTCCTCCAGGTACAGGGCGTAGCGATGGGCACGTGTTGCGCCCCATCCTACGCCAATCTGTACCTGGGGGAGTGGGAGAGAACCGTATTATCGGACGAAATGCTTACCCCGCTGACAAGTTACATCTCTGCCGGGTTTCGCTATATAGATGATATTCTTATCTTCTGGAAGGCCCTTTGGAAGCCTTACAGGCTTTCATTGGAGTAATTAATAAAAACAATTTCAATCTTCAATTTACCATGGTCTTCGACCTAACTCAAATAACATTCTTAGATTTAACTATCCACAAGAAGGAAGACGGCAGTCTGTCCAGCAACCTTTTTAGGAAGCCAACAGCTGGCAATACAATTTTACATGCGTCTAGTGCTCACCCTCAGGCGCTTTTGAAATCTATTCCCTATAGCCAATACCTAAGGCTACGAAGGAATTGCTCTGAGAGAGAATCTTTTCTAAGAGAAGCAAAGGTGAGACTTCTGGCAAGAGGTTACTCACATAAATGTTTAAAACGAGCTTTCAAGAGAGCTTACAAGCAGGACAGATATGCTTTACTATTTCCACCCCCCAAGCAGACCAAACCCCCAATTACACGTCTCATCACACGCTATAATACTCAGCATCAGACAATACGCCAGATATTGGGTAGACACTGGCATCTGCTTTTAGCAGACTCGGTGCTACGACAGTGTGTATCAGAGATTCCAGCAATTACATACAGAAGAGCAAGATCAAATTAATTAAAGATCACTTAGTGGCCAGTGAGTTCACAGACACCTTCCGGGGGGACCCATGCAACGTCATGGTACATTCACTTGCGGGGGGTGTGCATATTGCAGATATATGAACACCTCCCCCAAGATTGTACTACCATATGGCTCATACTTTAAACCCAAACATTTTGCTAATTGTAAGACTGCGGGAGTAGTCTACCTACTAACTTGTGAATGTGGCGGCTTTTATGTGGGTAAGACGAAGCTGGAATTCTGGCGACGGGCGTACCGTCACGTCTCCACTATGAAGGCCGCCCATCCTGACTTCCCACTGGGAAGGCATGTGAAAATGACGCATGGGGGCCGATGTCCAAGATTTAACTTTATTATTATCTTGGACCGGGTACACCCCAATGCTCGAGGAGGTGATTGGAACAAACTGTTACTCCAACATGAAACACGCTGGATTGAAAGACTAGGAGCTATGGTACCCCCTGGTTTAAACACACAGCTCAGCTTTAGGCCCTTCTTGGAGGGATTTAATTCGGGTGGATGTGAGAAGGAATAGGTACAGACATAGGGTTACACCAGTTACTTCTATACATACCTCTCACTTACAGTGGGCTGTCTATTTTCGATGAAAGGGGCTTATTTACAATATCTCTTTGTTATAGTTGGGGGTTATTGTCAGGTTACCTTGAGGCTGGAGTGAACGAATCCCTAAATATCTGGTAATATTGCGGAGTTGAACTTGTCAATGCAAAAAGAGACACACATCTGTAAACATATGGAAACATTGAAATTATAGTATATTGTGATGTCTATTTTTATCAAGTTATGTCTTTGAATATTGTAATGGAAGTGTTAAAATACCTTCTAATATGTTTGTGAATATAACAATGGATAGAATCAGCACAATCTGTTACCTTTCTCAGGGTTTGTGTTTGCCTTGTTGCTGGTTTCATGTCCTCCTCCAGGGGGGGCCACTCGGGCGGATCTGCTGAATGTTCCCACCCGACGCACAAAGGCCCACTCCCATGGTATGGGAGAATCCTTTCCCCGCCTGGGGTGGGCAGCATCCGCCGGGTTGGAATTGGTTGGGTACCTCCATGCCCTTCCTTCTCCGACCACTTTGATTCGTCGGTGGGGAGGGCGTGCGGGACCGGCCTCCCACCCCTTTTACCCATCCCTCTCCTCTTCGAGGGGATGGGGGGGGATCTGGGCTTCTGGGGGGGGGGGCCGCGCGACTCCTTCTGGGGGGGGGGGGGGGTGTGTTGACTCTCCTAGACCGGTACGGGTCCTGCGATGGGTAGTCCTGGTTCCCAGGCCATGTCCCTCTAGTAAGTCAAATACTGAGGGTATACACTATTTTTAAGTTTATCCGACAGTTCTATTTGCTGTCCACAAGATGGCGCATATTGTGTCATTTTTTGCTTCTCTGACCGTGTGCACGCACCAATGAGTAGAAGCACATCCTTAGCGCGTACGTCAGACGCCACATCCGTTGACGCCTGACGTCATATCCGGCGGATATAGACATGTGGTCTTATTTAAAAAGGAAAGACGCCAGTCTCACACCACGCCACCCTTCGACAGGCTGTCGCTCTCTGAACGGTACCAAGCCAGGCCAAGCATTAGGACTCTTCATAACAGGGTAAGCCGCTGGGAATTTTTCATGCAATTTTTTGCGCCTAAGGGCATGTTGAATAGTTCAAACCAGTCTATTGGCTGGTTTGTTTGATTTTACTATAAGGTGGTTATTCCCTGGCCAATAGACCTTGCTCTTCTTTTTCCATAGAGTTTTTGAATCCGGTCTGCCCTGGGCTTTGTGACCTTGGCTCCTGTCTCATCCGGGGACCAATCTTTTTGGGAGTTCAGTAGGACACTGGCTTACTTGCGGCCCCTCCCCCTCGGGCATTTCAATCTTGGGTCGATCTTTGCATCTACCCTCCCGGTGGCTGTGATTCGTCGGGTGGCTGTCTACTGGATGGGGGTTGAAGCACGGTACAATAAGGTAACGGAGGAGATGCAAGAATGTATATCTGTCAGTATGTATGCTGTCCATTACTTTACAGTATGTCAAGATAACCTTTACCTGTATATATTTCACAGTGGAAGTTTTGTTCTTTTCTGTCTAAATGCCCCTGAAGGGATGAGAATATCCTGAAACATGTTGGGCGACTAGGCAAGAATCACGTATCATACAAGAGAATATTTGTCCTAAAACATCCACTTCTACTTGACTAAGTACTGTATGGTTGTTTTTATGATGCCTTTCTGATATATATTTGTTTATCACACACACACACACACTTTTATTTTTTTTTCACATACAATTGGATTTCATTATCTGTGCCCTGAAAATCCCAATTCCAGTTAAGGGGAAATGTTATTTGTTTATCAATATTTCTGGGATGCGAGGCACATAGGGTTTAAAATTGCCCAAGTGATCAGTAATCGTTATTACACTATATTAAAGCGGTTGCCTACCCAATTTGTTTACTTTTACCTACAGCTAAGCCTATAAGGCTTACCTGTAGGTAAAAGGAATATCTCCTAAGCCTGTATGGTTTAGGAGATATTCCCCCTCTAATCAGCTGCAGCGTTACGGCGCACGCGACATGCATGTCCCAGCAAAGGCCCAGCAATAGGGCGTGACGCCTCGCGGCTCAGGCCAGTCACAGCGCAGGAGCCCCATACCCGGAAGCAAGATCCCAGGGAAGAGGTCCACTCCCTCAGAGGGAAACGAGCAGCCTGGTCGGATCTTCGTTTCAAGGTGAGCATTTCATAATGAGCTAGTTTGCGGTGCATACTAGCTCATTATGCTATTGTCTTGCAAGTTATTTTATTTTTTTATTTTTTTTCCGGGTAAACAACCACTTTAAGGCAGCTTGAAAACCATATCCAAGAGATCTTGGCCTAGGTGGCACTCATCCTTCAGAATCAGAGCCAGATGCTACATAATCGCTACAGTTCAGATGAACAGTCAGAGGATTCTGAGTCAGATCTGGAACCAGACACTCATGCATTCGATTTTTCCTTGATTCCTTCTTTGGGCGTGATTCACACCCGTGTGTTTTTGGTGCATTTTGCAGATTTGCACTACAGTCTATTTAACATTTACTATGGAACACATTCTGTGGTGCGGGTCTGCAGGGAACGCTGGGGATGCATGGGTGTGAATCGAGCCTTAGTGGAGTCAGTAAGGAGGCTATGAAATGAGAAGAGGGAAACCTCACCCCCTAGAAAACAGCGAAAATATGATCAGACTTGAAAAGGTCACTCCCATCCTTCACAGAAAATAATGGAAGATGAATGGGCAAAGGCAGATAAAAGATTGAACGTCCACAACAGGGTCACAAAGTTGTACTCTTTCCGCTCTAAGGATGCTGAGCTGTGGGATTCCATGCCTAAGGTGGATGCCTCATTACAGAGACTAGCTCGGCACATCACTTTGCCTCTAGAGGACTCCATATCCTTCAAGATCCGATGGATCGTAGGATTGACACAGATCTCAAAAAAAATGTACACGGTAGGAGCAGCGACCTGCAGGTTGGCTATAGCACTTACCTCAGTGGCGGCAGCCTTAAAGGTGTGCATTGCAGAGTTAAAGGACAGTTCTTTGGGTTCAGTGATGGGAGACAAAAAGGTTCACCCCCCACCCCACCACAGTGTATTTTCTAGCAGGACGACGGAGAAATTAATGGCTCACTCTGACGGCACACAGAGCCCTATGGCTGAAGCATTGGTCAGCAGATAGTGCTTCCAAGCGCAGCTTTTGCTCAGTTCCTTTAGATGGGAAATTTTTTGGCAAGACCTTGGAGTCAGAGGTTCAACAAGTTTCTGGAGGGAACTCAGGGCTTATTCTGCAGGAGAGGAGGAGATCCCCCTCAGCCCTTTCACCCTGAGGGATCTAAAAAAGGTTTCGGGGGAAGCTTTCGCATACTGACCGGGGCGACTGTTCTTTAGGCAGTGGAATGAGCAGGGTCCAGCCTTTCCCAAAGTAACCAAAGCCAAGGCGAACCAGTCAGCAAAAGCTTCAAGACAAGCTCTTCTGAAAGTGTTCCCATCCAGACTTCAAGTGGGAGCAGACTGTCTTACTTTGGAGAGGTCTGGGCGGAACACATTTAAGATGCCTGGGTCTTGGACATCATTCAAAGAGGATATTTCCTAGAATTCAAGGAAAGACCTCCCTAGTCTCATACTGTAGAGACCCGGATTCCTACTTGTCCAGAGAAAAGGGCGTTTATTAATGTACGTAAAGGAATTATTAGCATCTCAAGTAGTTCTGCCAGTTCCGGAGCACGAGAAGGGAGAAGGATTCTATTCTCCTCTGTTCTTGGTGACAAAATACTCAGGAGGATTCAGGCCGGTCCTGGACTTAAAAGCCCTGAATGCCTTCATGAACATCCCTCCATTCAGAATGGAGTCCTTGCAAACCATCATTGTCCATTGCAAAGGGAGATTTGCTAGTGTCAATAGACCTAGCGAATGCCTACCTACATGTGCCCATAAGTGCACCACACCATTGTTTCCTTTTATTTGAAATAGCAGGCTTCCATTTCCTATTTCGTTGTCTGCCATTCAGGCTGTGCACAGCTCCAAGAACATTTTCAATAGTTTTGGCAGTGGTCATCACTATGTTAAAAATCAGATGCATTCAAATTTCTCATTATCTGGATGACATTCTCCTCCGGGCCGCATCAAAGTCCCTCCTTCAACGGCACGTGCTGATAACCTGCAGCATGATCAGATGTTTTGGTTGATTAATCAACTATCGCAAGAGTCGGTTGCAACCAGCTCAAGTCCTAGAGTATCTAGGAATGCTATTCGACACTACACGATTTCTGCCTCGCAGGAAGATTGTGGAAATTCAGACCAAGCCATTTCTGATGGCCAGGAGTGAATGTAGTACCTGGGCCTGTTGTCTTCCATGATCCAAGTAGTACCCTGGGCCAGATGACGGAGGGGGAGATTTCAATGAAATGTAACTCCATCAATGGGATCGCCACTCGTTAACCCAGAAGATCTACCATCCAGTACCAACAAAACGTTCTCTGGTGTGGTGGAAGAGAACTCAGAATTTATACCGCGGGGTGCCTCTCGAACCTCCAGTTCCAGTAGTGCTGACTACAGATGCCAGCCTAGTAGACCGGGGAGCTCATTCCTTAAGGCAACAAGTACAGGGCAAATGAGTCATAGAAATTTAGGATATGTTTATGTATTGTCACAGTGTCTCCCAGTGTCGGTTTACCGGTATTCGCTGTGTACAGCGAACATGGCTTTAACCGATATTGCAGACAGGCCACTTACAATGGAAACCTTCCATTTGGTAACACACGCTACCTGCCCGATCATCCCGGCCAGCAGGCGCCCTGAGCAGGTAACGCTGGAGCAAACGCCGGTCCGGATCTTTGCAGCGTGATGCACATTCCGTGGCGCTGGTGTATTACCGTCAATCAGGGGGCCCCTGTATTATGTGCAGATTGATCTGCTTGGCAGAGATGTACTTGCGGTATGGAATCAATATTGCTTTTTATGCAAGGATAATGATCTGTAAGTTTCTGTCGCATCTGATGTGGCAGAAATCTACAGCTATATTCCTTTGTGCATAATTTACCCTTTAATGGAACAGTAGTATAATCACTGAGATATAGTTCATAGAGCTGTATTTGATAGGGATTCGTTGTAATGGCAGTTCGGGCTTGGCATGCATGGCGTTTTGCTTGGAGGGCCTCTGAGATAACGCATTGGTTTCAATGGAAGCCATGTTTCCACATGGCTTTCATTGTTATCTGGAGTCTGATCTCCACCCACCCAACAGCTGTTGCTCATTCAGGCCGGCCATTCCACATGCATGCACACCTTTTCTATTGTATTGTTTTAATATAAACAAGTGTCATTGGTTGTTTTGTATTGAGCTCATGTCATGTGACTGTGCCTTGGAGGCTGATTGTGAAGCCACTAAGTACTTTTGTTATCCTTGTCTGAATGATATAAAAATTAAAGCAACAAGCATTGCTAGGCAGGACTGTTTTTCGAGCTTGCAATGTGAAAACAGCTATGGTGTCTGTCTTACTTGCTTTAACACAAGTGCACTCAAATGCATTATGCAAAAGAGCTGAAAAGTGCACTTATTAGTGCAGGCAAAATATAATGCACACAAGGTATTATAATTGCCCCCACGAGGCATCTCAGCATTCAAATCTGTTCAAATTGGAGGCCGTTTGGCACGCTCTAGTAGCCTTCCAATCAATTTTGCAAAAGGGAGCCGTCAAAGTCCTTTCCGACAACAAACCATAGTAGCCTACGTGGCCCAGCAAGGGGGCACCAGGAGCCTCCTACTGCTCATGCCAGATTTCACTTTGGGCAGAGAAGAACATGTGCTCCCTAACCGCATCATACCTTCCGGGTCCACAAAACAAGCTGGCGGATCAACTGAGTCTGAGCTTTTTGGATCTGAAGGAATGGGGCTTGAATCCCAGATACCTGTTCAAAATCTTCAAGGTCTGGGGGACACCGGTCATAGATTGGGTGGCATTGGAGAACTCAAAGATTATGTGTTACTTCTTCCGAAGGTGGCACCTGCAAGCTCTAGGCCAGGATTGCTCTATCCATTCCATGGGACTTTCCCCTAGTCTGTGTTTCCTCCTCTCTCGCTAATCCTCAGAGTTTTAATGAAGATTCAACAGGAGAAGGTAACAGCAAGAACGGTGTCGCTCTTCTGGCTCAGAAGACCATGGTTTTCACTAGCATTGAAAATGAAGACGTGTCAGCCAATTCCTCTGCCTCCTCACAAAGATTTCCTGCTGCAGAACAAGCAGTTTAGCCCGAAGCCGGGGAAACTGAAAATTGATGGCGTGGTAGTTAGCAGATCTATAGAGCAATTAGTCCTTTCCGATAGAGTAATGAATACCTTGTTACAAGCCCGAAAGACGACTACCAATAATAATACTTTATTATAGGATCTATAAAGCCTTTTGTCATTTCTCAGCAGGAAAGAGCTGGGATCTGAGGTCATCATCAGTCTCTAACATATTGGAATTTCTCCAGGTGGTCTGGGCGAGGGTTTAGCGTATAGCTCCTTAAAAGTTCAAGTCTGCCCTGTCAGGTATGTTGAACAAAGATGGGCCTTGGATAGTGATGAGTTTCTTAAAAAGGCAGCAATCAAGATCAGGTCTCCAATAAATCTTTTTCCGAAGTGGGACCTGCCTTTAGTTCTGAAAGCCTTATTAGTACCTCCATTTGGTCCGGTGTCATCATGCTCTTTGTCTCACTTGACTCTAAGTGCAATTTTTTGCTGGCAATTGCATCAGCCAGAAGGGTGTCTGAACTGTGTGCTTTCTCAGCCAGAGAGCCGTATTGCCTAATACGCCAAGATAAAAAATAGTACTCAGACCGGTCCCAAGTTTTCTTCAAAAAGTAGCATCGGCTTTACATATGAATTGGGAATCAGTCTTATCCGCTTTCTCGGACAGTAACTCAGAAGACGAATAGACTAGGCTGGATCTAGTGCAGGCCTTATCAATATTCCTAGAGCGAACTAAGGATTTCCGGAAACAAGATCAGCTCTTCATTTTTCTCGGTGGCTCCAGGAAAGGCCTGGCTATGCCACCTAGAATGGTTTCTTCATGGATCGTAAAAACTTTCCAGATGGCATATAGAGAGCCGGGATATTCTCCGCCATTGGAGGTTCAAAGCTCATTCTACGAGAGGCATGGCAGATTCCTGTGCCTAATACACTAAGGTGTCAGCAGAAGCAGCGTGCAGGGCAGCTAGCTGGAATGCCCCACCTTATAGTTTCATTGAGCACTACAGAGTGAATGTAACTGACAGCATCAGAAGCTTTTGGGCCTACTGTTCTATCAGCGGCTGTCGGCCATTAAAATAATTGATATTAGTTTATGATTCTAGTCATTTGTGTCTTTCCATCCCCTTATGTGGTTGATTGCTTGCTACATCCCATAGTAGGCTGACATGAGGCGGTCCAGTAATAAGGAAAATGGTTTTCATACTTACCGCAATTTTCCTTTTCTGGTTCCTCCTCAAGTCAGCTGAGGGACCCCCACCCAAAATCCGTTGCAAGGTGGGTAAACTGAACACTGCATAGGGGCAGACAGCTGCCTCATAGGCTTGGAAAGAGGTTGTCCTGAAGGGGCCAGAGCTGACCCATAGTAGGCGGACATGAGGAGGATCCAGGAAAGGAAAACGGTAAGTATGAAAACAATTTTCCTTATTCTTACACTAGTCCTTTGAGCGGAATACCCCCATTCTAATCTGAAAAAGGGAAAAAAAAAAAAAAAAAAAAAAAAAAAAAAAAATGCCCCGCTTGCACAGGTGCTACTTAACACTCCCGCCGCAGAACCCTGACACAAGCCAGAGGTCCAACCTTCATCCATCACGGCGGGCTGTCACCCAAAGACCTTCAGGGACTGGGTACCCATGTCATTATGAGGGTCCACTCCCTTGGACCTGTACAGCACCCCTCAGGAATTGCCTTAGTTCTGTAGTGCCCAGGATTCCACTACACAGGGTCCAGTGCCAGTCATGGTCGCATTCCAGGCAAAACCTCGCAGCTTCTTCTGTCTTCTTAGCGAGGCCCGGATACAATTTATCTTAACATAGTAGCGGTCTGAAATGGAACCGGTTTGGAAATCTGTCCCCTGATCCTCAAGAATCTGTTTGGGACTACTTCAGCATGGAAGCTCACACAGAGCTTTAAAAGTGTTACTAAACCCACAACAG
>BLSH010033236.1:372257-386253 GCA_018402905.1 Glandirana rugosa
GGTTTTTATACATCGTCTTATGTATAACCGGATTTTAACTACTTCTTTAAGTAAAAAAAAAAAAAAAAAAAAATGAATTTCTTCATCAATTTTAGGCCAATATGTATTCTGCTACATATTTTTGGTAAAAAAAAAAAAAAAAAATCCCAATAGGCGTATATTGGTTTGTGCAAAAGTTATAGCATCTACAAACTATGGGATATTTTTATTTATTTATTTTACTAGTAATGGCAGCGATCAGCAACTTATAGCAGGACTGCGACACTGCGGTGGACAAATCAGACACTAAGTGACACTTTCAGGGACCAGTACAATGATCAGTGATAAAAAAAATATGTACTGTCACTGTACTAATGAAATGGGTTAACAGGGGTGATCAAAGGGTTAAATGTGTTCCTAGGGAGTGCTTTAACTGTGGGAAGACAGAGATCCGTGTTTCTGCTTAGCAGAAACACAGGATCTCTGTTTTCCCTACGAACAGTGATCTGCCTTGTTTACATAGGAAGACCACCGTTCTGCCTCTGTTGGGAATGATCGGCGGGTTCAGACAGACCCGCTGATTGGCTCCTGCTGTGTCCAATCACAGCGGGAGCAGGTCGCCAGCAGTGCACGTGTGTGCTGCAGAACCAGAAGTGCAAAATCAAGTACCAGTACATGATTTTGCACAGAGGAGCCGCCGCCCCACAGTAAATGTTCGTGGGACGGTCGGCAAGGAATTACAGTGGTTGTAAACCCTCTCCTATACCTAGTGAAATGAACAGCCTCAGATGATACACAGAGATGAAACAAATCCTCCTACATAAATTTTACTGGTATATCTGCTGTCTTCCCCTTTCTACACGCTTTAAAAAGTGCAGATCGTGTTAGAAATCTCTCTTCCTCTTACAGCAGTAGGTGGGAAGTCTGCACTTACACTGTGTGAGAGCTGGTTGGAGGAAAGATTCACACGCACGCACGCAGAGAAACAACAGAACATGCAGAGCTGTAGTCTGAATAGACAAGCTCCCCGCTATTCTTCTTAGCTCCCTATCCGACACAAATTTTAGCTACTGTTATCTCATGTGTCTGAGAACTTGTCAGAATTTACTCTACTGATAACAGAGGAACAAAGCACCAGAGAGAAATGGCACTTAGAGATTTGGAGAGAGATAAGTAAACACTACAGATATATGTGCTTAGGTCAAATTTCATGAATGGGGTTTACAACCACTAACTACGGTCTGAAGTCAATAGACAATGTGGACTTCAAGTTGGGCCTTTCAAACTACCAGAAAGGTTGTCATTTGCTGGAACTTGCACTGCTGGAATCATAACTTGCCTGGAGCGCTTCAAAAGAGTGAAGATCTGGCCCCATCTGGCAGATAGACTAATATAATGCCTCTTTTTTGTAGGATACCAGTGGATTTCCTCGTTTAGAATAGGGTCAGGATTATGTAAATCAAACATGAACATGAGAAAAATTAAACAGACCACTAAACACCATTCAACACTCAACATACCTGAGAAGGGCATCCTTTCCCAGGCTCATGCACAGTTGATTACTGCATACCACCAAGCTGTTGATGTTCTCTGGAGGGGCAAAATCAATCCTTTGTTTGTTGAATATTGGAGTTTCCTTTTCCAAGCGTGCATTAACATAGCCTGAAAGCAGCCAAACAGTTAACAGTTTATTAAAACAGAACTTGACAATCCCAGAAACTACACAGAATGCACAACAATGCCCAAGAGTGACTAAGATAAGATAAACCTTTATTCGTCCCACAGTGGGGAAATTTCTTTGTTACAGCAGCGTGAAAAAATAAAAAATAAATGCAAATATATAAAAGAATAGACAATAGACATACTATAGTATACAAGTATATACACAACACAATGTATAACTACAAATGAGGAACATTTGGCAAATTCTATTGGAAACACCACATCTTACAATATAAATTGTAAGCATAGAAATAAGTAAAAGTGGAACTCAAGCTTCTGCTTCCCCCCAATGGAATTACACTCAAGTTAAAAAACAAATTTGCAACTAAGGGTACACTGATGGTGCCTTTGTGCTGTGATGAAGTGGCTCATCTGTATGCACAGAAGTGATATCATCTTGGCCATTCAAACAGCAGAACACAACAAACCCAGAAGGAAGACAGAAGATGGAAGCACCTGAGACCAGCTGGAGCTCTGGCAGGCATCGTTTCACAGGCAAGTCTGCCATAATTTGCTTATGTACTGTGCATACTAGTACACTACTATAGCATAAGCCCCCTGGGGAGCCATTAAAAATAAAATATACAGCAGAGTTCAATTCCACCTTAAAGCCCCCTGCCCCCCCCCCCAAAAAAAAAATCTAAATATCCTTTTTACTTCTGGCGACTTTTGGGTCCTGAGCCGTCACTTTTTAGGTTTCCTTCTGGCAGGTTCTTCTTTGGGTGTTCACATCACCGTTTGTGTAATGTGAACATTTTTTTATTGGCTTTTCAGCAAAAGGTCATCTCGGAAGCCAGAAGAGGAGTGAGGCAGGCGGTAGGGGACAGAGACAGTGAAGAACAGCTTACTCATCTGGACTGATAGCTCCCGCAGCAGTAAACTGTGCCAGTGAGGAACCTGGATGGTGTCCTTGAGCAAGTATATCTTCCTTCACCAGGTAAGACAAAAAACAGCCAGCCATACTGTACATGATTGGTTGGGAAGGGGGGGAATGAGAAAATATCAATTTCTGCCTGGAGTTGGGCTATAAAGCTGTTGTCTAAGATTTGTGTGTATTCTTAATGGAACCTCTGTGCGCCCCATGGTGTTTTTTTCCCCGATCTGTGCAGTAATCCAGTGTAATTTTTTTTTTTTTGTTTTGCTAGTCTTCCTTTATCAAGATCAATTTGGTTTTCTCCTTGTGCAGGGTGGCTGGTCTGGTCTATGTCTGCTGTTGGGCTTTTCCCACAGTTCTGCTCCCTGCACAGGCTATTAGGGCTGAAAAAACTAATCTGCATTAATAGATTATGAAAATAATTGTCAACTATTTTCAAAATCATTAGGGCTCTTTCACAGATACGGTCCGTTTGGGTCCGCCTGTCAGTTTTTCAGGCGGACCCAAACGGACGCTCCATTGTGCGCTATGGAGCGATGGATGTCAGTGGTGACATGTTCGCTGACACCCGATCCGCCAGAAACAGACCGATGAAAGCCCCATTTTCCATCCGCATGGCAGATCAGATCGGATGAGCACGGACAGACGGTCCGTGCTCATCCGAAAATGCTACGCCAAGGTGTGAATGCAGCCTTAGTGTCTGAGAGCTTGTGAATGTAAATGTGTGAGGAGCAGTGGCTCGTGGGACATATAGTCCTTGGCAGGAGAAGGAAGTGAGTGATTCAAAAGGCACAAGTTTTTTTTACATAGCTACAGGAGCACTCTATACTCTACTTTGCTTGCTGTAGGGGCACTCTGAAGGCAGAAGACGACAGCAGTGCAGGCGGGGGACTTCAGAAGAGGAGAATCCGGTATGTGCTGTACAAAACCATTACACAGAGCAGGCAAGTATCACAAGGTTTGTAAAAAAAAAAAAAAAAAAAAAAAAATTTACATTTACTGGGATCTCTGCAGAGAAGCTGGAGGCTGATAGATTGGAGGTAAATTAAGATATTACAATTAACCGCTTGCTGACCAGCCGCCATTGTTTGAGTGTGGAAGGCCAGCTCCCCTGCGCAAATTGCCGTAGCTGTACGGAGGCTTGGGAAAAAGCGCACCAAGCTCTTGCGCCTGCTGCATGCGTGTCAGGTGCACACTATGCCCGCCGGCGAACTGCGATTGCCTTTTACAGAGGCAGAACGGAGATCTGCCTTTGTAAACAAGGCAGATCCCTGTTCTGTCAGGGGACATGACAGATCTACTGTTCCCAGTGATTGGGAACAGTGAGATCTGTCATGTCCCTGCCAGCCCAGCCCCCATACAGAACCCAGTGCGGGAAAAGTTAAACCCCTTGATCGACCGTACACTTTAACCCCTTCCCTGCCAGGGACATTTATACAGTAAATCAGTGGCTATTTAAAGCTCTGATCGCTGTATAAATGTCATTGGTCCCAAAAAAAGTGTCAAAAGTAACCGTTCTGTACGAGGCAATGTCGCATTCCTGATTTAAAAAAAAAAAAAAATTCTTCAAAATTGTCGCTCTTTGTTTATAGTGCAAAAAAAAAAAAAAAAAAAAAAAAAAAAAAAAAAAAACAGCAGGATGTGATCAAATACCACCTAAAGAAACCTTGGTTCACAAACTTAATTCGCGAATCGAATTGGTGGTGAACCGAGGCAAATTTTCCCACAGGGTTCAATATAAATCAGGTTAATCTGTTCCAAAGCTTTTTTTTAATCCTTTTATGAAACAATCTCAACCCCCCATTTTAATTACTCTAGGGGCCAGAAAACAGCACTGTGCATCCAGGAAAAGATCAGCTGATGGCATGATAAAGTTGTAGAATTCATATGAACTGTTTATCCATGATTCCCAATCAAGTGAGCCCATCCTCATGGTAGTCAGGGGGCAAAAGCCCCTATTTGAGTGGACAGGTTCTCCTAAGACTCATTTTGCACTGCTATTCTCAATATGAACATGTCAGAGCAGGGAAGATGGCCGCAGCTAGTGTTTGAGAACCAAAGCAAATTTTTGTGAACTTTTCTGTTCGCAAGTTGTTTGTGAACCGAGATATCAATGTATTCTGCATTAATATTTAAAATCATATCCATGCAGAACGTTTCAGCCTTTAATACCACTTTACTATAAAGGATTTATACCCCCCCCCCCCCCCACACACTTTATGTCTGACTCTTAGTTAAAATACCCCATATATCCTACTGCTGGGTATATTTTTAGATTGATTCAAAAAAAAAAAAAAATTAAGATTTTTTTTTTTTTAAATCGGATTTTTATCAATTTTATTTTTAATAAAATGCTTTTGAAATAAAATCTAAAAAAAGGTAGCTTTCTATTTAAAATACATTAATAATTTAGTTTATTCAGCATCAAATGGAGCTTAGTTATGTAGCATGAGGCTGTATATAATGCAATATTTACATTTTTGGTAAACTCATTCAAGGAATCCAAGCTCTGCAAGCTGAGATAGCATGCATCACATTGTTGCATTCACACAACGTAACAGTAACCATGAGATAAAACAAAGTTGGGGAATAAAGGGATTTTATTAAAACTTACCGTAAAATCCTTTTCTCCGAGCTCACTGACAGACGCAGCTCTTCATTGACTTGTGGGGTTTATGTTTGTCCCACTAGAAGTTAACTAGGCAGGGAAAAGAACAGCTGGCCCCTCCCATGGGGCTGTCCTCTTCCCACAAACCCTCCACATAACATAGCTCCTCAGTTCATATACAAGCCGTACCGAAAACAGAGCACAGAGGGATGGGTGCTGCGTCTGTCCGTGAACTCAGAGAAAAGGATTTTACGGTAAGTTAATAAAATCCCTTTTTCTCCTAGGTTCACTGACAGACGCAGCTCTTCATTGACTTGTGGGGATGCCCCAAAGCGGTTTCAAAAAAGAGGGGTGGGTAAACGATAACAACTGTACCCAACAGAACCTCTAAGGAGGCGCTACACGTGCCTCCACTGCCGCCTGCAAAACTTTGCGGCCAAAAGCAGCATCCGAAGATGCTAACACATCAATCTTATAAAACTTAGTGAAAGTGTGTACTGAGGCCCAAGTGGCCGCCTTGCACACCTGTAACACCGATGCCTGGTGTCTGAAAGCCACGGTCTGTCTAATCAAACGAGAGACAGTAGCCGACGAGGCCGCCAAACCCTTGCGCGGACCGCCTTGTCCTTGTGCAGGACTAGGTAGGGAGACTTGCACGACAGTGCCGCCAACTCAGACACCCATCTGGCGGATGTGATGGCCACCTTCTGCGACAGCAGTTTTAAGGAAATCTCCCTGATTTTTTCATATGGCGGTTTCTGAAGCACAGAAAGCACCAAATTTAAGTCCCACGGAGCCATCGGAGACCTCACCCGAGGCGCCACATGTCGCACACCTTGTACAAAAAAGGTACGAATCAACGAGTGTGAAGCCAAAGGTCTCTGAAAAAGAATCGCCAGAGCCGATATCTGGCCCTTGAGAGTACTCAGAGCCAGTCTTTTGTTCAGGCCTTGCTGCAAAAAGGTCAGGTCAGGACTCTAGACACCGCGTAAGAGTGAGGGTTATGATTATATAAGCCTTCCAGGTGCGGTGATATATCTTGCGAGAAGTACACTTTCGAGCCTTTAACAAGGTAGGGATCACGGAGTCAGCAACTCCCCTGTCCCTCAGCACCTGGGACTCAATAGCCAGGCCGTCAAAGCCAGCGACAGTAAAGCAGGGTGCAAGATTGGCCCGAGAGAGTAGATCGTCTCGCAGCGGGAGCCGCCAGGGAACGTCCACCACGTCGGCGTACCACGCGAGCAGAGGCCAATCTGGAGCTACCAGGATTATTGGTATTCCCTCCACTACTACCCTGCGTATCAATCGTGGTAGAAGCTTTATCAGAGGGAATGCATACAGAAGGCGATAACAGCCCCAGGGGGCTACCAGAGCATCTGTGGCCACTACCAACGGGTCCCTCGTTCTGGACACAAAGGTCTTCACTTTGTGATTGAACCGAGACGCCATGAGATCCATGTCCGGCGCCCATCTGCGGCAAATCTGGTTGAATACCTCCGGATGTAGAGACCCCTCTCCCTGGTCCAGCGTCTGGCGACTGAGAAAGTCCACCTGCCAGTTTTCCACGCCCGGAATGTAAATAGCGGAGATTGCCGGACGTGACGTTCTGCCCAACGCAGTATCAGAGCTGCCTCCGCCGCAGCCACTGGACTCCTCGTGCCACCCTGATGGTTCATATATGCCACTGTTGTGGCATTGTCCGACTGAATCCGAATCGGACGACCCTGCCATCTCACTGTCCATTGAGATTAGGCATAACCTGATCGCGCTCAGCTCCAGCACATTCATGGGGAGGCGAGCTTCCTGCGCCGACCAACGGCCCTGAGCAGATAGCCGCCCAAGCCCGAAAGGCTGGCATCCATGGAGATGATCACCCACTGAAGGGGCAGGAACGACTTCCCCTGAGTCAGTGCCGAGTCCCGAAGCCACCAGGTCAGGGATGCCCTGGTCTGGGAGTTCAGGCAGATCAGAAGGTCCAAGGACCGAGGAGACCTGTCCCACTGAGACAGAATCGATGGCCGAAGAAGAGTGTGACCCTGGGCGTAATGTATCGCCTCGAATGTTAAGACCATGAGCCCCAGCACCCGCATACAAAGTCGTAATGAAGACCGATGGTGTGACAGGAGGATTCGCACCGCAGACTGCAGCGATAGCAACTTGGCCGGAGGAAGGAACACCTACGCCTGCTCTGTGTCCAGAATCAGACCCAGATACTCCAGGCGACGGGCTGGATACACCGTTGACTTCTGCAGGTTGAGCAACCAGCCGAAGTCCTGCAGCGAGGTCATGGCGATTCGCACATTCTCCTCCAGAGCCACGGCGGACTCCGCTCGCAGGAGCAGGTCGTCGAGGTAGGCTACTACCGCAATGCCTCTCTGTCGCAGTAACGCCAGCACCGGTGCTAACAGTTTAGTGAAAACTCGAGGGGCCGAGGCGAGCCAAAAAGGGAGTGCCACAAATTGATAATGGAGGTCCCCCACAGCAAAGCAAAGGAAGCGCTGATGCCGTGGACAAATGGGAACATGGAGATACACATCCTTGATGTCCAGAGACGCCAGGAATTGATTCCATCCGGAACTTTTGCGCCTTCACATACTGGTTCAGGGCCTTTAGGTCCAGTACTGGTCTGACTCCCCCTCCTTTTTTGGGAACCACAAACAGGTTGGTGTAGAAACCTCTCCACTGGAGGCACTGGCACGGTCACCCCTTGGTCCAGAAGTGCTTGGACAGCCCCGAAGAGGGCCTCCCGGCGTGCCTGCGGGAGCCCCAAGTACGATGGGAAGAACCTGTCTGGGGGTGGAGTGTTGAACTCTATCCTGTACCCGGTGGACACCACTTCCTGGACCCACTGGTCAGAAATGCGAGCAAGCCACTGGTCTGCGAACCCCCGAAGACGTTCCCCATCCCGAAGCCCGGGTGGGGGCAGCCCATCAGGCGGAGGAGGGCTTGTCCTCCGCCTTTTCGGTTTTTCACTGCCACTGCTGTTTTCCGGCCCCTGCAGCGGCCTTACCAGAACGGGTCCCTTTGCCCGCTGTGCCCGTGGCGTGAAAAAAAAAAAAACACACTTTTGACCCGAGGCAGGGGGCCCCTGTCTACGGCGGAACTCACGCTTCCAGGGCTCTGGGAGGAAAATGCTCTTACCTCCTGTGAAAGCCTTAATGATCTCATCCAGCCGTTGAACAAATAGACGTCCACCTTGAAAGGGGAGGTCTGCGAGGCCTTTTTTGGACGCGTGGTCCTCGGACCATGAACGTAACCAAAGCACCCATCTAAGGATGATGGCAAAAACCGCCATTCTGGCAACATAGGCAGTAAATCCACAGCCGCGTCAAAACGGTACTTTATGCCCCGGTGCAAAAAAAATCAGCCCTCTGCCGCGCATCCATCAGGCGGCCACAGTCTAGATCATTCTGGAGCTCCGCCATGCGCTCAGACAGGTGTTGCTCCTCCATGGCGGACGCCAGGGCCAGCCGCAGAGCTCTGCCTGCTAAGAGGAAGAGAGCCTTTAACAGCACCTCTGTCTTTCTGTCAGCAGGGTCCCTTCCAGAGGAATGGTCGTCGCCTTATTCAGACGAGCCATCGGTGGGTCCACCACAGGCGATTCCCATTTTTTCAAAGAGCTGTCCTCAAAAGGGATAGCAAGCGTCAAAACGTTTGGACAGCGAAAAAGAACGCTGCGGATGCTGCCATGCACGATAGATCAGATGATCAAAAAATTGATCGCAGGGGTAAGCCTTGGGGGCCTAGTGGACCCATACACATATGCCGATGTCTACGATTCGCCATCCTGGCTCAGTCGCAGCGTAGTGCGAATACCAGCGATAATCGCAGAAACTAGCGCTTTTTCGCGCGCTGCCGCTGCCCCCTGGTCCTCTTCTCCGTCCGAGGGACCCAGTTCACCATCAGAGATGCACGTGACCCCCGAGGCCATTTCCGGATCAGAGTCCTCCCCTGAGGAACAAGGGGAAGGAGGACGACGCTTCTTAGGGGCCTGATGGGCGACATCCGCCCGGGGAAGAAATTCACTAAAGACCGCCCGCAGCTGGTCCAAAAATGCCCCTTGCGCAGATTGCGCCGACGCTGAGTCCTCCCCAGCAGGTTCAGCAGTATAATCTGCCATCGTTCTTCCCCAGAAAATCACCAGATCTTAAGAGCTGCGCCGTCAGGAGCACACACCGTTCCAAAGGGAAAGGAAAACATCTGTAGCACGTTTTTACAGCAGCAGGGGAATCCAATATGGCCGCCGAGTAAACTCTAGAGGCCGAAACCACCTGCAGGGAAGTGTACTACCGCAAATGGCCGCCCTGAGCGCTAGAGGGAAAGCTCCATAAGCCCAGCATGTCCGCGACTACAGGAAAATGGCAGCGGTCTGCCGCCAACGATCGGGTGCGGTGCGGGGGGGGGGGTGAGGAGGGGCCCATGCGCCCCTACCAGCGGCTACCCAGAATTTTTTTTTTTTTTTTTTGAGGTCGTCGGGTCCCCCCTCCGCCCCTGAAAGGGGGAAGGGAAGGGAAGAACTCTCACTCACCACTCCTGTCGGGCGCAGCAGGTAGCCACCCGTTTGCAGACCTTCCACCCCTGCCTGGACGGGATGCTACCGGCCAAGAAATCGCCCGAACCGAACCGCAATCTGGCACAGATAGGGGGTCACCCCGGGCCGCCCGCACGGAACGGGCACGATGCGGCAGGTCCCCATACCGCGGGACTGGCTCGCATTGGTCGGCCAGGCCGGGGAGTGTGCAGAGTCCGTGCGACTCTCTATGCCCCGGCCTGCTTCTTGATAGCAGACTTCTTGCTTGATAGAAGTAGTTGCAAAAAACTAAAGAATAAAAATAAAAGTAAAAGTAAAAAAAGCGATCTCAGTCCGGACCGCAAATCCCGTAAGGGAGCCAGGTCAACTCCTATGCAAAGTAGACATTGAAACTGAGGAGCTATGCTATGTGGAGGGTTTATGTGGGAAGAGAGGACGGCCCCATGGGAGGGGCCAGCTGTTCTTTTCCCTGCCTAGTTAATTCCTAGTGGGACAAGCATAAACCCCACAAGTCAATGAAGAGCTGAGTCTGTCAGTGAACGTAGGAGAAATGCCTTTATCACATTGTTTTGCAAATCTATGTACACTATAAATTGTATGGATTGAATCGGATCTGATTTCACGGTTTTACTAACCTGACAGCTTATTATTCCAAATAGAAAACCTTCATGTTTGCAAATATTAAAGATTCTTACTACCAGCAAGAATAAGTCCTTACATTTAAAGAGCACCTGTCACTTCAGATCCATCATGGCAGCACCTGTTAGCAGGCATCCACTCCCCTGTTGCCACCACATCCCTCGCCTTGTTGTGTCACTGCTGCATCACCAGCCGTCCCATTACAGTGAATGGGACTGTTGGTAAGTAAACATCGGGACAGAGGAGGAGTGGCTGCAGGACAGAGATGGCAGCTGCCCTTTAAAAATGATGGTTTAAAATCAAGACTTTTTTTCTAGTGTTTATAAATTATAGAAACATAGTAGTGGTGCACCGAATGGAAATTTTGGTGCCGAAACCGAAAATTAAAAAAAAAAAAAATTTAGATTTTTATATACACACACACACACACACACACACACACACACACACACACACACACACACACACACACACACACACACACACACACACACACACACACACACACACACACTGGTACTGATGAGACGGCACTGATGAGGCGATAATGCGTTTCACATTGCTCAGATAGCGTGGCTTGTAAGAGCCTGTGTGTGAAACTCGTGTAATGTAACTGATTGCACAGACCTGTCACAACTCGGCGGTGATGTCAGGTATGGGCAGGACTGAACCGCTATTAAATACCTGCCCATCCCCTATTCCATTGGCTGGTGTTTGATAACAGTTTGGTCCCCGACATCACCGCAGCGTTTTGACAGGTCTCTGCATGCAGTTTCATTACATGAGAGTTTCACACACACAGAGCAACTCTTACAAGCCACACTATCTGAGCAATGTGAAACTCCTCATCTCCTGCATAGCACATGGACACCACGCAATGGGCGGTACCCAGGGCTGACCCCGGCCCTTTTCGGCATCAGCTGCTTTTTTTCTTTCGGCCAATGCCAAAAAATACAGTTTTCGCCCGATAATTTCGGTGTATCCCTGATAGGATAAGTTACTTTTACTGTTCTGCAGCATAAATTAACCTCTTACAGTAATGGATTATCTGCTGTTTTGTACTATAAAGGACCAATTTATTTTTTTAACCCCATCATGACAGGTGACTGAAATACATCTACAATGGGATAAGGCTTTTTTAGAACAGTATATCCGAGAAGAAATGGTGTAGATAAGCCTGAGGTGGGAGATATCCACGCAACAGGGAGAGGCAGACCTGGATGTCTGGTTCAAATACTACAATGACGACAGTATAAAATCCCTAGAATTCCTAAATAGAAAGTTTTGGATAGAGAAATTAAGGACCTAAAAGGGATAAACTATTACCCTTTAAAGGTTCATCGGAGTATCTTTCTCTATCCACCAGTTCATTTAGAAAAAGAGGGATGAGATAAAAAAAAATATAAGAAACAGAAAAAAACCTTAGTTAAACTTACTGGTGACGGTATTTCTATAAGCCTTTCAGGACAGCACCATGGAGAGAGTGCCCAAGATGCTGCCACTGCCCTCATAGAATGAGGCTTAATATCCTCTGGAGGTTCCTTCCCCCACTGCTTGATATGCAGCTCTGATGGCCCGTTTTAGCCAACTGCCCAAAGTGCCTTTGGACACTCTTTCCCCCTTACATGTTCCAAACATCAGGACAAAAAAGGGAGGACGATTTCCTAAAAGGCTCCATTACCTCCAAGTACTTCAGACACCTCCTCACATTCAGGGTAGGGCTGCGGAATTTAATCGATGCATCGTGATTCGACAGCCCGCGACACGGCATTGATCGTCAATCAATTCACACGTGACGTCATCCTCACTCACCGCGTCTTGCTGGAAACAGCCGAAAGGAGCCGAGAGCGAGCCGCGCCTCTTCTGACGTCATCCACAGCGGCATTGCGGAGTGGACTGGAGCCGAGCTGGATGATGCAGGAGGGGAGACCAAGACACGTGCAGCCAGTGAGTGTCCCCGACGCCAGGTCCAGGCCCAGCAGAGATACTCCACAGTTCTCCTCACGCTGAGTGTCAGAGCAGACCCGAACCAAGCCAGCGCTTGTCCTCCAGTTTGGGTCAGTCTTCTTCAGGCAGCAAGGGATCCAGGCCTGAGGCCTCAGGCTGCCAGCGTCGCAGGCCGCGCTTGTCCCTCCATCCTCACCTCTGCCTCACCTCACAGGCTGCTGCATAGGACCACCACAGACCAGACCACCAGTGCACCATTCATCAGACAGGTACCTCTCATACAATCCTAATGAGTTACTACTAAAAATACTAGTACACTTACTATATATTTAACGTAGGGCTGTGTCTCTGCCGCACCTCATACCTGTACCTCACCTAACATAATTAATATCTTAACTAGTGCTGCTCTATAATAAAAAAGTAGTCCACGAAGGTTTAAATACCATGGCATTGGCAGTCCATATTATAATCAAAGTTAAAATAAACCAAACCCATCCCGATTCCGCCTACATCGAGGGTGACAGGCAGCCCTATTCCCCCAGTTCCCCTCAGAGAGACTGAGCCATTACAGTTTGTTGCCTTCATAAGAAAAGCAGCAGCCAAGTAGTGTTGTGTATTTTTTAACTTGTATAGCAAACTTTGCTTTTTCTTTTATGGTCACATGAAATGAGTTGACAGTTGACACAGTGACTTAACTCATTTTTTTTTCCTCTTTTTTTTTTTTTTTTTTATACTGACAGTCTGTAGTCCGTACACAATTGCATGTCATGCTAAAGTAAAATGTCAGAAGGAGACCAAAAAGAACGAGAGATAAAAAATGCATTTCAAAAGCAAACATCTGGACACATTTTGGCTTTTATGAACAACCAGGGAAGCACGAATTGGACAAGACACATGCTGTGTGTAAAAACTGTCACAAAAATTAAATATCTAGGGAATACTACTAACTTGAGAAACCACGTTAGCCGTTTTCACTTTGAGATGCTAACACCTGTCGCCACCACCAGTGCCACTGCCACCACCTCCACCAGTGCCAAGGAAATAGACCCAGCTCAGCCGAGAATTGATGCAATACTGCCAACTTTGCCACCCAGCTCTGAAAGAGGGAAGAGGATAACAAAAGCTGTGGCAGCTTTCATAGTTAACCACCTCAGGACCACCCACCGTCAAATGACGGCAGAGCGGACCTGCTATTAATGCGGGTGGACGTCATAAGACGTCCTCCCTTTAAGCTGGGATTGCGCGTGATCGGGCGCGCGCATCCCGGCTCTGTCGGTGTCGCCGTGTCCCCAGGACACGCCGCTTCACTGACAGGGGTGAACAGCCATTGGTTATGGCTCTTCACCACGTGATCGGCCGTGACGAAGTCACAGCTGATCACAAATGGCACGCCCGCCATTCGCACGGCGCATGCGCGCAATCGGGAGCGTGCGCGTCGGTGGCGGCGTGTTCCTGGGGAACACTGCCTGTCACCGACACTAGTATCAGCCGCTGGCCGGCGGCTGATACCTTGTGATCGGCTGTGATCTACTTCACAGCCGATCACATCCAGTGTAAACAGAGCGGTAACTCACTGTTACCAGCTCTTCTCTCCTCACACAGAGTCCAGTGTGAGGAGAGAAGAGCTGGGATCAGTGAGTTACTGATCTGCAAAGTAAAAACACACTGACACTGCCCCCCCCCCTCTGCCCCCCCC
>BLSH010033236.1:408202-432071 GCA_018402905.1 Glandirana rugosa
TTTCAGGTCCAAGCCCAGGCCTGTCTTGGGCTTGAAACAGGGCCTGGGGCTTGGGGTAACTTTAGTTACCCCTGGGCCTGAAAATCCGTGTTTTTACCGACATTTTATCAGGACCTTTCAGGATCTCCAGACGTTTTCCTTCCTTTAACCCCATTCCCACCCTGTTCACTGGATGTTTCTTTACCCCTGTCCCTTTATTGAAATTTATAAATTTTTTTTTATTTTTGTATTTTTTTCGTTTTTACCCCCAACTACACCTGGTAGAAGTTTGACCCAGACTTTTCATAATTAATTGCCATCTTCGGTATATTGACAAGATTTTAGTAGAAGTTTGACACAAGCCATTTTTGTGCCTAAAAGTCCGGGTCCCCATTGATTTCAATGGGGTTCGGGGTCCGGGACAAAGTTCGGGTTCTGTCCGGACCCGAACCTGGACTTTGTCCCGAAGTTAGGCTGAACTAGCAGAACCCGGACTTCAAGAAGTTCGCTCAACTCTAATGGTAAGGCATAAATACACACAATTGACAGAATCACCACAGAAAACCACTTTTGATGATCAAAATGCACAATAATTTCAGCAAACAGCTCTAGTGAGGCATTACTCATTATGCACAAGAGCATTACTCCCACAAACACCACAGGAAAAAGAAACAGGCCTCTTCTCAGACCCAACAAAACGGAGCCCAGTTACTGCAGACCTTTATATAGGATAGCTTGTATTGTTAGCATCGACACATCCAATGGAAGTTCACACCCACCAGTGTCATTCAATCTGTCTCTTCATGAATGTTTCAAATGCTTACACCTGATGAGCAGTAACACCACATGCAAAATGTTATGGTTTACGCTGCACAGGTCCATGTGGTTTGAAAAATGTTGGTTTGTTTATGTGCATGCAAATGGACTAAGAGCCCATACACATTATTAGACTCTGTGCATATTTTTGTGTTCTTATATAACTAAACCATGTAGTGTAAGGACCTGTCTGATTGCATACACATTTAAACTCTTAAGGTTTGCCCTCATATTAAAGGGTCTGGGTCAATTTGAATCCAAAGATCCGTCGCAAATCTAATAGTGTTAGTCCATAGCCATGCTCCGCATACCAAGCAATATGCCTTTGTAAGCTCAGGCACTGATGTTGGACGAGAAGGCCTGGCTTGCAGTTTCCACTCTAATTGATCCCCAAGGTGTCCTGTTGTATTGGAGTCAGGAGTCCAGGCCACTCAAGTTCCACCACCCCAAACTCCTTCACCCATGTCTTTATGCACTGGTCCAAATAAATAGGTAGAGGGGTATTTTGATGTGATTTATGATTTCAGCAGTTGTTTTTGACCTCCTAATTCCAGTGAAGGGAACTGATCAGCATACCAGCACATTTTGACAGTTTCCTGATCTGAAGTTTGTAGGACCAGTTTGGGGATGGCCTGTTCCTATTCCAACATGACTGCACACCAGTGCATAAAGCAAGGTTCATAAACACAATAAAACACCTTTTTGTTGAATTAGAGCATAGACTGCAAGCTAGGCCTTCTCATCCAGCATCAGTTCCTGACCTCACAAATGCTCTTCTGGAAGAATGGCCAAACATTCCCATAAACACTCCTAAACCTTGTGGACAGCCTTCCCACAAGAGTTGTGGCTGTTGTAGCTGCAAAGGGGGTGGCAAATCCTATTTGCTGCTGTCTATGTCACAAACATATTTACCTAAGCTCACACAGATGTCTTTACAAACCACAAACAATACCATTACTTATGGAAATTTTATTTTTTTTTTTTTTTTTAGAAAAACTTCAAATAGCACTGAAGAAATCCATAAGAATACATTCAAACTCGTCATGTTGTTCAAACACAAACAATACCATTGCCTATGCAAATGTCAAATTAGTGTAATTTATTAATTTAATTCAATGATGAAAAATTGAAATAGCCTGAAGTAGAAATCTTAACACCTGTCATTCCATCACCTATATGTCCACAGAAATGCAGGATTTGTGTAGATAAGCAGGCTATGCAGCTTTGCAGTGGCTCTGATGGTAGCTTGGCTGGTTAGCATTGTTTGTTGCTTGGGTTTGAATCCCGCTCGAGCCATGTCCTGTTGTTATTTCTACTTATGTTGTTCACCCAAGTTTTTCACCCTGGCAGCACTGAGTTTCTGGGTTACAATTGTGAACATGCTATTTAATGTCGAGAAATACTCTCATTTCCCTATGTTGGTAAAAATAACTTGGGAATACTGGCCTAACTTCTCTTTCGGTCAAAATGTTGTATTTTTGGGTAGGAGGGTTACACCACCATTGCAAATCTTCCCAGATACACTATCTAGGCCAAAGTAGTGGGACGGCTGCCTTTACACACACATGAACATTAATGGCAGCCCAGTCTTAGTCCATTGTATGAAAAGTGAAATTGACCAAGAAAAAAAAAATATTTACAAAACATGAAGATATTTCACATTCTAGCATTCTTAAAAACAAAATAGATTCTGAAATGTGCAACATTGTTGCGAGGAAAATTTCTTTGAGCGAAAGATACATTTATTTTCAACATGAAATGGATTTATTTGATAAAGTAACAATTGTACCATTAGAATGAATGGCAGAAACTTGCACTTGGCATAATAACTCTCATCTTCACTCCCAAAAAATGTGTGTAAAATAACTCACATTTTGGTATTTACTAACTACGTAAGGAATTACTCCATGAGAGTTATTTTGAGAGTTGTTTTGTGTCTGAGCATGCTCAGTTGTGCTCAGCTGTGCTCTGTGCCTAGGAGTAAAGAGACAGGGTATTTATCTCTTCTCAGACTTTTTAAGATATTTCAGTGTAGAAATCACTTTTTCACACAGTTTAAAAGCAGATTATCTTTAACCACTTACCAACCGGAAGGTTTTCCAGCTTTAGGACCAGAGCACTTTTTGTGATTAGGCGCTGCGTCGCTTTAACTGACAATTGCGCGGTCGTGCGACGTTACACCCAAACAAAATTTGCGTCCTTTTTTTCCCACAAATAGATTTCGCAAAAAAAAACAAATTTCTTACTTTTTGCTAAAATTCAAATAAAAAAAAAATATATAAAACATTTTTTTTTCACCGTTTTTGGCTGATTTATATAATTCCTTATATTTGTGATAAAAAAAAAAATCGCAATCTGCGTTTATTGATTGGTTTGCGCAAAAGTGGCTGCGTTTACGGATGATGAGAATTCATTTCTGGGGTTTTTATTTATTTATTTTTTTTTTACTAGTAATGGCAGCGATCTGCAATTTTTAGCGGTACTGCGATATATCAGTGGACATGTCGGACATTTTTGGCACTTTTTTGGGACCAATGACATTTATTCAGCGATCAGAAATTGAAATGTCCACTGATTACTGTATAAATGTCATTGGCAGTGAAGGGGTTAACATGCAGGGGGAGATCTAGGGGTTAACTGTGTTCCCTGGGTGTGTTCTTACTGTGGGGGGGTTGGACTAACATGGGCATGAGAGATCTGACTGATCCCGGTGACAGGGATCAGTAGATCACCTATGCCCCTACTAAGAGAGTGGGGAACCGCCGTGTTTACATCAGTGGTTCCCCGTTCTTTCCCTGTGGCCGCTCAGGAGTGCGGCGGGTGCGCGCGCGCATCCCCTAGTGGCTGATTGCAGATCGCCGTCTTTTTACAGCGATTCGCGCTCAGCATCCCGACTGCCGCTGTGAAAACATGGCGCACGGTCGGGAACTGGTTAAACAATATACCGCATATTTTAGCACAATATAGGGGATCAGATCATGCTCCAAACATTATTTCTATTTGCACAACTCCAGGTCTGGGCTGGAGTAAGGAGTTGGCCGTTAACTGTGACCTGGCCACTATAGTAAATTCAAGTTTGGCCGTTATTTAACACCAGCCGGTATAGTGAATTCCACATGTGCGCTATTTACTGCTATTTGCGCATATCTGCCGTTAAATAGCGCACAGTTGCGCAAATGTGCCCTGAGCGGTATAGTAAATAAACCCCATAGTATCCTAAATAATTAAATTATTAGAGCATATATGATCATAAAAGATAAAACTATAAATGAATAAACAATAATGGATGAGCAATTAATAGATAACTTCATGGGTAATAATAAAAATGCATAAAAGACACGCATAAATTATGCAAAAAACTCAGAAAGTGTATCTAAAAAATCAAAAAAAAATACATATCAGAAAGGAAATGGGGATATAGATAAAGGTAAGTACTCACATATCTTACCGAGAAACCTTGATGTACATAATGGGTATATATTATATTACAGAAAAGAACCAACTTCTATATGAAAAAAATATAAAAAATAAGGAATATGGCGTTACAAGATAGTGGCGACCTCTATACATTTATTAAGGCCCCCGGGTGAGAGAACATCCAAACTATATATCCAGAACGTCTCCCTAGCACAGAGCTTTCTGCAACGCTCTGCTCGGGAAGCGATCTGGATATTTGCTCAATCACCCACACCTTTAGGCCCACAGTGGATGTTTTGTGTACCGCAAGAAAATGTCAAGGTACCCTATGATGATCTTTTCCCTCTTGCCAAGATTATCTTCTTGGGGAGATATATAGACAATATCATCATTATCTGGGATGTACTCCTGATCTCATGAGTCGGTTCGTTGGGTACTGCAATGATAACCCCTATGGCCTTTCTTTTACTTTTGTTACTAATCCCCACAAGTTGGCATTTTTGGACCTGGAGTTAGGACATCTAGATGGTTCTATCATAGCCAGGAACTACACCAAACCTACTACTGGGAATTCTTTTCCGCACCTTGGGAGTTTCCACTATCCCCAATGGATTCATAATATACCCAGGGGGCAGTTCTGTAGGTTGAGGCAGAGCTACACCCTGGGCAGTGATTATATTGAACAGAGTGCTACCCTAAAAAGAAAATTCCTGGACAAATCTTATCCTGATGACCTGGTTAACGAGGCATTTGAAGCATATCTAAAGTGCAAGCCCCCTAAGAAAACTCTTCAGAGTTCTGAAGGTCATTCCATCTGTTTTACCACCATGTTTCATAGTCAACATCACAAGATGGAGACTATACTCACAAAACATTAGAACATCCTTTTGCAGGACCCTCACCTCAAAAACACTCTTCCTGCTCACCCAAAAGTTACTTACCATAGAGCTCCCAACTTAAAAAGCAGAATTGCTCCTAGTAAGTTAAAAACCTATGATTCTGTATCTCCTGCAATTGTGCTAGTGCCATTGATAGGAATGTTTCAGTGCCACAAGGCCTTGTGTAAGACCTGCTGCTTTGTTCAACATGGACAAAAATCCTTTTGCACTAAGAATAGGACATATCAGCTGCAGGATTTTTACAATTGTTCTTCTGACTTTGTCGTGTATGGACTCACTTGTCCATGTGGACTGATCTATGTGGGCCAAACCATACGCCCATTGAGATGTAGATTCAGTGAACATAGACATTTCATTGAAGAGGGAAAAGATCACCATAGTGTACCTTGACATTTTCTCGAAGTACACAAAAAATCCACCGTGGGCCTAAAGGTGTGGGTGATTGAGCAAATATCCAGATCACTCCCTGAAGCAGAGCGTTTCAGAAAGCTCTGCACTAGGGAGACGGTCTGGATTTATAGTTTGGATGTTCTCTCATCTGGGGGCCTTAATGAATGTATAGAGGTCGCCACTATCTTGTTACGCCATATTTCTTATGTTTTTTTATATTTGTTATATTTTTTTAGGTCCTTTGTCCAACTATTGATATGATTTTTTTAATATTATTTACATATAGAGGCTGGCTCTTTTCTGTAATATAATATATACCCATTATGTACATCCAGGTTTCTGGGTAAGATATGGGAGTAATTACCTTTATCTATATCCCCATTTCCTTTCTGATTTGTATTATTTTTTCAAATGTTTAGATACACTTTCTGAGTTTTTTGCATAATATATGCGTGTCTTTTATGCATTTTTATTATTACCCATGAAGTTATCTATTAATTGCTCAACCATTATTATTTATTAATTTATTGTTTTATCTTTTATGATCATGTATGCTCTACAATTTGAACTCTAATAATTTAATATTTTAGGATATTATATGTTATTCCCTTTGGTGCATAGCATCATGTTCTGCACGTATGTATTTTGTTATATCTAATATTCCCATCAACCTTCTTCTGCTCTTTTTTCTTTTCTTTTTCTGGTTTTCTTGTCATGATATCCACTATATATTATATTATTCCTACTGCCCTATGGTGGTGGGAATATTATAGCCACTTGCTACTATATACGTCCTATATATCTGTGATATTATTGTTTTTCCTGTGGGAATATCTATATTATATTATACATTTTCAGTCACATATAGTTATAGCCATTCCGTATATATACACAGATTGGTTAATTCTTTTTTTACTAATATGTTACTTAGTCCCTACCCCCAGCCCGCCCCACCCCCTGTAGTCCTTTATCTCCTCCATGTGCATAGCAGATTGTTAGCCACATTCCACTGGTCCCCTGCCTGATGAAGGAACGCTGCTACCAGGCCACCGTAGCTTGCCAGATCAGGAAACATGTTGCATGTTCATGACATCATTCATCTGCGCCTGCCTCTGTGTTGCTCTCCTAGCCTTGTTCTGAATCCCCTCACTGCCCGGCCGGCGTTTCCAGCTGTGGGAGACGAACACTGCAGCACTTACACAGATGGATTAGCTTACAGCGTGATGGATCGGCTTTGCATACATCATTGGAACCACTCACGTGCCTGTATTTTACCTTGCCATGTGAGTTGCTACTCTCACACATGTGGTATCGCCATACTCAAGAGGAGTAGCAGAATGTGTTTTGGGGTGTAATTTGTGGTATGCATATGCTGTGTGCGAGAAATAACCTGTTATTATGACAATTTTATGAAAAAAAAATAATTAAAATTAAAAATCTTCATTTTGCAAAGAATTGTGGGAAAAAATTACATCTTCAAAAAACTCACCATGCCTCTTGCTAAGTACCTTGGAATGTCTTATTTCTAAAAAGGGGTCATTTGGGGGATATTTGTGCTTTCCTGGCATGTTAGGGTCTCAACAAATGCAATAGAGCGTCAGTACATTAAGTGTGATCAATTGTCAGTGATTGCTGCCATAGCTTGTAGACTCTATACCTTTCACAAAGACCAAATAATCTACACTAATTTGGCTTATTTTTACCAAAGCTATGTAGCAATAACATTTTTGTCCAAAACTTATGAAGAAAAATTACTAATTTGCAAAAATTTTTAACAGAAACCAAGAAAAATGCAATTTTTTACAAAATTTTTGGTCTTTTTTTTATTTATAGCGCAAAAAATAAAAACCCAGCGGTGATTAAATACTACCAAAAGAAAGCTCTATTTGTGTGGAAAAAAGGACAAAAATTTCATATGGGTACAGTGTAGTATGACTGAGTAATTGTCATTTAAAATGTGAGAGGTCTGGTCAGGAAGGGGGTTTAAGTGCTCAGCGGTCAAGTGGTTAAAGATCTTTCCCTGCAGATGCCAAGAAACAGGGAAAACATGTGACCACACAACAGCGCTTCAGGCAGTGGTGGCTGGTGCTCAAAATTTTGGAGTGGGCGGCAAGCAAACCTGTCCCCCTCATTCGCACTAACGCACCATCCACCCACCCCTGTGGGACAGATGGGAAGGTGGTGATCAGTGGCCTTACCTTAGGAGGCCGATGACGAGGCCATGCTGGATCCGGGGTAGGGCTCCTGGAAGCTTAAAAAGGCTGTTGCTGCCCCTCCCCCTTCCACCTACTGCTGGGAAAGGTTGTTGCTTCTCCTCCTGGCTGAACAGGCATTGCTTCTCCTCCTGGCCAAACAGGAAGTGGGTCCTGAGACCTGATTGGCCGGGAATCCTAAGACTCCTGGCGAATCGAGTCTCAGAAACTGCTTCCACATTGACCAGGAGGAGAAGCAGGAAGACATTAGCCAAAATTAATTTGCAAATGTCACACAAGTGGAAGGGCTCAGGGTACAGTGCTCTGCGCCTCGAGCCCACCCTTTTTTGAAGCCAATTAGAGACTCAGGCTCTAATCATGTGCTTCAAAAAAACCCCATTAACCACTTGCCGTCCGCCAACCGCAGCGACAAGATGGCTCGATATTGCAAACCGGCGTCATATGACGGCGGCTGCAAGATCATGCACTGTGAGCGTGCGCGCGCCGCCAGAGGCACGCTCACTGTGTCCGGGGGGGCCAGGGAGCGGGTAGGGCGGACTCGATCTCTGCCGGCTACCCGCGATGCCCCCCCGTGCAGTGAAAGAACGGAGCATGTAAACACGGATCTCCATTCTATGAGAGGGGGAAGGGCTGTGATCACAGCCTTCCTCTATATGGAAGCTGTGATCACTCCCCTTCCCCTGCTAGTCAAACACTAACACAGTTAGAACACTCCCAGGGAACACAGTTAACCCTTAGAGCCCCCCTGCAGGTTAACCCCTTCACTGCCAATGACATTTACACAGTAAACAGTGCATTTTTATAGCCAAATGCCAATGGTCCCAAAAAAGTGTCAAAATGGTCCGACATGTCCGCCGCAATACGCCGCAATACACAGTACTGCTAAAAATCGCAGATTGCCGCCATTACTAGTAAAAAGTATAAAAAAATAAAAACCCCAGAAATTAATTCTCATCATCCGTAAACGCGGCAACTTTTGTGCAAACCAATCAATAAACGCTGATTACAATTTTTTGTATCACAAATATGAGGAAGAATATAAACCAGTGAAAAAAAATGTTTTTTTTATATATTTTTTTTGGATTTGTATTTTAGCAAAAAGTAAGAAATTTGGGGTTTTTTGCAAAATTGTCGCTCTTCTTTTGTTTATAGCGGCGATCAGAAATGACGCAGCGGTGATAAAATACCACCAAAAGAAGGCTCTATTTGTGGGAAAAAAAGGACGCAAATTTAGTTTGGGTACAGTGTTGCACGGCCGCGCAATTGTCAGTTAAAGCGACAGGGTGCCGAATCGCAAAAAGTGCTCTGGTCCTAAAGTGTGAAATCTTTCCGGGGCTGAAGTGGTTAAAATACATGCGTCCAGCGCCCTGCATATAGATTAGGGGTCGGGTGCATGGATTAAGGGGGTGACGCCCCTGCACCCCTAATGGAGTGGCCGCCACTGGCTGCAGGAATAAGACACTTAGAGGATTAATAAAAAACAAATTACAGTGGCATGATATATGGTTTATATGAATGAATTATGGGAATTAACACTTCTCGGTTTAGTATCAGTTTAAGATAAATAAAAAAAAATCCTTGGAATGTGTTCCTTTCTATCCACACTGCCAAATAATAGTAACTTATTCATTCAGCAATCATTTTACTATGTACAGTATATCTAACTCTATAAACTGTATCCTTCTCATGGCTAATGCAATCAGCTAGACCAGTAGTGTCGTCTTAGTTGCAGGCTGCAGTGCAGCATCTCTGAATAGCCTGAAGGCTCTTATCTTTTTTAGTATTTGCTGAATAGAATGTTCTCTCTATTTATGGTTGATTTCCACATGCTCTTTTACATCACCGATGAAAATACCTTTCATGCCATTTTTACGCCTGAGGACCACACTGTCAAAACTTTCTGGGGTGGCAGCTACCCAGACTTGGAAGAATACCCACACTATACTGAATCAGGCTAAAGATAATTTAAAGCTTCATCGACAACTAAACTAATAAAGCATACTTTTGAGTTGGTGTTTCTTAGCATTTACTATCAGAATGATAATTATAGAAAAGCAACGAGGCTTGGTTAAGCAGGAGTTGCAAAGGACGGTAAAGCTTAATCTTTATGTTAAAATCAATGAGTCCTGGATGGTCTGTTAAAATAAACGAACATAACAGTCTAATAATGGAAGCTCACTAACAATGTCTCAGGACCCATATTAACTACTTTATCACCAGAAGGTCTACCCCAAACGCAAGGCCAGAACAATTTTTGGTTATTATTTGTGGTTCACAGAGCAGAGTGATCTTATGGAACGATATAATGATAGGTATTTTTTTTTATTTTCCAATTATCTGTAAATGTATGGCCATTATTTAACCACTTGCCTACTGGGCACTTTTACCCCCTTCCTGCCCAGGACAATTTTCAATGTCAGGGCTGTCGCACTTTGAATGACAATTGCGCGGTCATGCAGTACTGTATTCATATGAAGTTTTTATCTATTTTTTCACACAAATAGAACTTTATTTTGGTGGCATTTAATCACCATTGTTTTTGTTTTTTTTTGCTAAACAAACAAAAAAGACCAAAAACTCTTAGTTTATGTTATAAAATTTTGTAAACTGGTAATTTTTCTTCTCCACTGATGTGCGCTGATGAGGCTGCCCAAGGACACAGTGATCACAGAGCACACCTGGTGTGCGACGCAGTGGGAGCAGTTCTGGGAGGACGTCAATAGAAGCCCTCCCACTACTGGACAAATGCGCTGTAGCCGTCATTCGGCTATAGCACAGTCGACAGGTGGTTAAAAAGATGCCTCCATTGGTATTACAGTGCAAAACATATGACTCAGCTAATGATGAGCTAAGATCACCTGGATTCTTTTTGGGGCAAGTTAGAAGAACATGACTAAAATTTGAGCCCTTATAAGGTCAATGCAATCTGAATGTTAAAAAGTATTAATGACTCTTTTCTAGGATAATAGGCAAGAGATTCTCAAAGAACTATCACTGCCCTAGTGAACATGTACCAAAGCAAAAAAAAAAAAAAAAAAATTCTGTTTGGCGAGGAGCAGAGATTTTAGTAATGCCTAAAGTGTGACTAAACTAAAAAAAAAAAAAAAAAAAAAGGAAACCCTCCCTAATAACCTTTCTGTGATCCTTGTTTAGGTATGAAAACTGTAGATACTGTATGTATAAACTACTTGACACTATAGACAATCTCCTATACTATGTTGTTGGTGGTGGCAATAAAATGCAGGCAATAATAAAGTCTCTGGACCATTGCCTCCACACTGAACATGCTCCGTTTCTTTAATGAAAGTACATTGCAAGCCATGTATACACATGGCTTACTGATGAGGAACTTGCAGACACTGCGGCTGAGCTAGGGGTAGGGATAAGCTGGAGCAAGTCACATGCCCTGTGAAGTTGCCAGGCCCTCGCCACAGGCTGTGCAAAGTGGTTTGGAACTGTCAATCAAGGATCTGATCCACCCAAAGGCATTGGTGGGTAGATCAGGTCTTTGACTGATAGCTCCACTCTGGCTTTAAATGGCCTGTGGAAGTTCTTGGTGATGTCACAGGCCAGTAAAAGAATAGTTCTGGCTGATATCACTAGTTTCTAAAGATGTGGCACATGCAGGAACCTGCAACTTTCTTAACAATCATTGACAGCAAAAGAAGGAAACTGCCATATATAGTAGAAAATAAAAGGCATGCTACTATATATGATGTTGCAGTCCTGATAAAAAGGCTGAAAGACTGACATTCAGAAGTCCAAACAAGCAAAGTTCAATCCAAAGTTTACTATTATTAGGCCCTTTTTCTATTAATTTAACCTGGTGATCTGGTCAGAATAGCTACACTCACTCCTTCAATCTATCTATGGAAGAGCAATTTACCACTCTTGAACAGTAGCATTGTCAACCTGTGGAGAGGGTATTAACGACGGAGTATTAAATAAACGAACAGACTTACTGTAGATCAGGGGTGCCCAACCAGAGGTCTGGGGGCCACATGTGGGTTGCAGAGCCCTCTAATGTTGCCCCCGTGACCTTCTGTTCTGGGATGGCAGGTTGGCAAGCACAGATCGCAGGTTACCATCCCAGAGCATTAGTGTTGTGAATGAAGCCGATGGTAGAGGAAGCAAGTGGCTGCAGAGAAGAGCCGCATAAGCCGATGCTTCCTGTATAGCGCCGGCTCCTGTCACAGGTGTAGTGATACCAAATGCACTCTGCCCGGGACAGAAACAGCCAGAGATACATGAATGGAAGACTGTTATTAAAGGTGTGTTTATTACTAAAATCACAGTGTATATTTGGGCATATCTGTTCTGCAGTGGTTACTGGGCTGCTTTAAAACTGATCCGCAGGTGCAGAGCAGTGTACCTGCGGGTTACCTGCACTGAGCCATAGACTTCGCCAGATTTTAAAGAAACTGACCTCCATGCTGAATCATTTCCTCTGAAAAGTGATCCCCACAAGCTAATCTTCCATAACGTCTATGGAGCGGCAGATGTAAACAAACCTGTGTCCATTTACACCCGTCTACCTCCAATATGATCCGCTGAAAAAAATATAAGGGGATCCATCCTCTTCCATCTGGGCAGATCAGATTGGAAGGCCCATAGAGCAGAGTGGGCTGTGTCTGCTCTGAATATGCAGAGTGGATATGGACCTGTCATCCACCCACTCCACACATTGTGGCCCACCACCTGTTACCTTGTCGCTTAACCAGTTCCACAGTGCCTACAGCATATTTACGGCGGCAGTGTGGACGCTGGCCGCGAATCGCCGTAAAAAGACGGCGATCTGCGAATGGCCGCTAGGGGGCGCATGCGCCGCACTCCTGAGGAGTGTGCCCGTGGCTCGGGCAGACCCGATGTCCACCGGCGAGCTGCGATGAGCGGCCACAGGCAAAGAACGGGGAACCGCCGATGTAAACACGGCGGTTCCCCATTCTGACAGTGCGGGCATGGGATATCTACTGATCCCTGTCACTGGGATCAGTTAGATCTCTCATGTCCATGGTAGCCCAACCCCCCCACAGTAAGAACACACCCAGAGAACACAGTTAACCCCTAGATCTCCCCCTGCAGGTTAACCCCTTCACTGCCAATGACATTTATACAGTAATCAGTGGACATTTAAATTTCCGATCGCTGAATAAATGTCATTGGTCCCAAAAAAGTGGCAAAAATGTCCGACATGTCCGTTGCAATATCGCAGTACCGCCAAAAATCGCAGATCACCGCCATTACTAGTAAAAAAATAAAAATAAAATAAAGACCCCAGAAATTAATTCTCATCATCCGTAAACGCGGCCATTTTTGCGCAAACCAATCAATAAATGCAGATTGCGATTTTTTTTTATCACAAATATGAGGAAGAATATAAATCGGCCAAAACCGGTGAGAAAAAATGTTTTTTTATTTTTTTTTTTGGATTTGAATTTTAGCAAAAAGTAAGAAATTTGGGTTTTTTTGCAAAATGGTCGCTCTTCTTTTGTTTATAGCGGTGATCAGAAATGACGCAGAGGGGATCAAATACCACCAAAAGAAAGCTCTATTTGTGGGAAAAAAGTACGCAAATTTTGTTTGGGTACAACGTCGCACGACCGCTCAATTGTCAGTTAAAGCGACGCAGTGCCGAATCGCAAAAAGTGCTCTGGTCCTAACCTGAGAAATTCTTCCGGATGTGAAGTGGTTAAGTGGCCCTCGCTCTTCAAAAGGTTGGGCACCCCTGGTGTAGATGGACTTTATATATGTGACTAACACATTAAAGCCAAACTCCAGGTAGTACTATATCAGCAGTTAAAACATTCTTTTTTCCATTTTGGGATAAAGGTTTTACATACATTAATAAAAGGTGGCCATTGTAAGCAACACTGTTAGTATTAAATGTTTTTTCTCAACCATCTAACTTTCACTCTTGCTGAAAATGGAACAGAAAAAGAGCAGCGCCAATCTAAGTGCAGCAGTATAAAAACATCTTTATTAAAAAGACAAATGGCAACTCACAAGATAAAGGCATTGTCAGCGCATGTATGGCAATAGGCCTTATGTAGAGGTTCATCCACTTCTTCAAGAGGATGGGCTGCAGGCGGGGAACACTGGTGGCCGCTGGTTCCGGCTGAGCAGATGGCTTCCAGCACTTCCAGAGACTCAGATGAAGTTCAGGCTGGACCTACATAAAAAATATCCGTACCTGGAATTTTTTGTTAATGTTCCTCCATCAAGGAGAAACATAGAGAGAAAGAGAAAGGGAGGGGGAGAGGGAGAGAGAGAATGGATGAGGTAGAAGAGGAAGTGAGGGTGATTGACAGAAGAGGAAAGGAATAGAGAGAGACTCATTTTTACAATTTTATTTTAAAGTCATGTTTTCAAGGACTATGGCAGCTACAACAGAATTCATATAATGTGTTAGGGTAGAGGAGAATAATTTGTAGTATTCGGCCGAAAATCCATCTAGGCCTGGGGCCTTGTTATTGGGCAATGAAAGAATAACTTTTTCAATTTCTTGAAAAGAAATCGGGACATTTAAGATTTCTAGCTGAAGTGGCATACGTTTGGGAGGTTGTATAGATTCCAGAAATTCAGAGATCTTTGGTACTAATGGATGACTTGTTGAGGGATCATCTTTAAGGTTGTAGAGTGAGTTATAATAGAAGCAAAACTAGTTTGCTATGTCTTTGGGGTGGAATAATTTCCCACCGTGCGTCGGGTGCAGAATGTAAGGGATTTTTTTATTTCAATAATTTTTATTGATATTTTATTCATCATAACAGGATAAGTAAAGTAACGGTAGATTATACAGTGTCAACCTAAAATTTTGTCAAGGAGACAACTTAGGTATGTTATATAGGCGTGATTTTGTGATACAGATACATTTGTAAAACAATTAAGAACACATTGGCTAGAGTCTCCAGCCACCCCCTTTGGGAGCAAACTGTGACCCGGTATTCAAGGCAACGAAATCCGCCCTTTATCTCCTCAACAAGGTCAGATGTAAGTAACGAGATATAACATAAACTGAAAAAGCAATTGAGCTCTGTGTAACAACTTTGACACCCAAAAAGAAAGAAAAATGCTTGATACCTTAAAGCATGTTGAGGCAAGGGTCAAGGGTCTAGGCAAGGGGTGTCCGATATCTTTGAATCAGTCAAAACAAGAGGTGGTACATTTTTTATTAGTTTTAGTCTGGGCCACACCATTGAGAGAATTCTGTATGTCTTGCATGTTGATTAGGGTTTCTGAGATGGAACTGAGGATCTAGAGTAAGACATGGGATTTGGGTTTAATGTGTCCATATGTAAGTCTATCATGTGTGGTCATTTGCGTCTTATGATAAATGAATTCGGACCTGGGTTAAGGCAGGTTATTGTGAGTGCTGGCCTAGTACCGCATATGAGTTTATTCATTAGGGGTGTTCATGGGTTTAAGTGTTGTCTTGTTTTGGTAAGTATTGTGAGGGGGTGGAGAGAGGAAGTGGGAAGGGAAGGAATATACTTTGTGAGGGGATACCCTTCCTCCTTCTCTGACAGATTGGTAGTCAACTATAATTTTGATTTACTGACAAATGAATTGGGAATATTCAATCGTTGTTTGGAAGTGGTGCCAACAGGACCAGATTTTCCGATATTCGGTGGGGTGTCTTTTGCTTGGTGTATTAATTCCTCCAGCTCTGTTACCTTGTTTATGCGTTTTATCCACTTATTTATGGATGGAGGAGAGTCTGATTTCCGTGTCGCTGGAATACACATTTCCGCTGCGTTAATTAGGTGTAACGAAAGAGAGCAGTGGTAATCTTTTCTTGGAATGGCTGAATGGTGCAGCAGCATTTGGACCGGGTGGAAAGTTCTATCTGGAGAGTGGTTATTTGGATAGTGAGACGTTGGACATCTTCCCAGTCAGTTTTCAGCTGTGGTCAGGCCCACCAAATGTGGAGCATAGATCCATCTTTGTCTAGGCACCTCCAACAGTTGGGAGGGATGGAGGGAGAAATTTTGTGAAGTCTAAGGGGGGTTTTGTACCATCTGGAAAAAATTTTGAACCCATTTATCTGCGTGGACACGTTAATTGACCCTTTTGTGGATGTAGGCGTATATGTTTTCCCAGTCCACACTAGAGAGTGTGATTGCTAGATCTTTTTCCTACTGAGCACTAGCAATGTTGGATTTCGAATTGTGGTCAGAGAACAAAATAGAATATATGTCCGAGATCAGGTGTCTCTGTGGTTCCTTTCTTGTGCACATTGCTTCAAAGGATGTGCACTGTCTTGTGTATGCCAGACGTGTACGGGGATTGTCTAAACGATGTCTAATTTGGCAGTATGGCCAGAAGGGGAATGAGTGTCTGGACATCTGTGCTGATAGTGTGGGGAGGGTTAGGAAGGCGTTCTTGGCAAAGAAGTGTTCGGCACATATATCTGTGTGTGGCCATATATCTGTAAGAAAAGAGTCAGATAGTCCTGGTGGAAAATCTGGGTTATTGCGGATAGGCATTAAGGGGCCCAGAGTGGAGGATATTTGGTGTTTGTGACACACCTTTTGGAACGTTTGAAGTGTGCTATTGTTTAGAGGGTGTTGTTTACAGGGCAGTGGTATGTGTGAGGGCATAATCAATGCTATTTGGCATAGAGGCAATGAGGAAAAAGTGTGTTCTATGTTAACCCATGCTTTGGTGTGGGAGTGGACGTTCCAGTCTATTATTCTAGCCATCTGACAGGCTGCTTGGTATTTAGCAATGTCAGGTAAACCTATGCCTCCCTTCAGTTTTGGTAAAGTGAGTCTATCAAAGCTGAGTCTAGGATGGGCTTTGCCCCAGATAAATGTTGTGCATGTACTGCGGTATAATTTGAAGAAGGTTTCTGGAAGGCTAATAGGGAATGCTTGCATTACATACAGTATTATTGGGAGAATGTTCATTTTTACTATTGACGCTCTGCCAAACCATGAGAAGGGCCCTGCAGACCATGTCTTCAAATCTTTTTGGATGTTTAGCAGGATTGGGAGGAAATTTTTGTTGTATAGGTTAGTTAGCTTTGTGGGTAACTGGATCCCAAGGTAGGTGATTGAGTCTTAGGTACATCTGAATGGGAAATTAGATTGGCAACTTAAAAGCGTGGTTTGTGGAAGGTATATGTTCAGTGCCTCTGACTTTGAAAAGTTTATTTGTAAGTTTGATAGGGATTTGAATAGGGCGAAGTCTTTGAGTATAATGCTCTTAGTTCATAAGACTGATAGAAGCAAAGAGTTCGCGCTCCTGGATTACAAAAAACATTTGTCTAAGGATCAGGTGCAGCTGCTATACATTGAGTAAGTAAAACTCAACACAAAACTATGGAAAAAAGGTTAATTATAGCGCTAGCACATCCAAAAGGTTATATAATATGCTGATCTAATGTGTGAAAATAAAAAAATATAATGCTATTACATGAAAAAAAAAAAAAATTCATATAACAATTGAAAAGGTGCTAGAAAATACATTGTATATTCATATTGGTGCAGTAATAAAAGTCCATAATAAAGTGACAAAGTGCGCTGTGTTGATGAGATATCTTCACAAAGTGCCAAAGTGCTCCACACGTGTGGGGAGAGAAACCCCCAAGGAATCCTACTCACCACAACACCATGACCCCCAGCTTTTCAGTCTGGGGATCGGACAACGCTTGTAAGTGATCAGATGACAATAGGCTGAAGCCGTCCAGGAAAAAATCTCATAAGGTCACCAGCATATCCCCATGTGTTGAGGAAGAGAAAAAAGAATCCCACATATCCGCCAAGTAAAACAAAGTATGGACGCCGCTTCCATACTTTGTTTTACTTGGCGGATTTTAACGCTTTCTCCTGTAAGTAACTTTTTGTCTTGCTCAAATAAAAATAGCCCAATTGTACTTCACTATTGTGGGATTCTTTTTTCTCTTCCTCAACACATGGGGATATGCTGGTGACCTTATGAGATTTTATCCTGGACGGCTTCAGCCTATTGTCATCTGATCACTTACAAGCGTTGTCCGATCCCCAGACTGAAAAGCTGGGGTCGTGGTTTGTGATGAGTAGGATTCCTTGCGGGTTTCTCTCCCCACACGTGTGGAGCACTTTGGCACTTTGTGAAGATATCTCATCAACACAGCACACTTTGTCACTTTATTATGAAGTCTTTGAGTAACCTGGGCAAGGTAATGTGTGGTTCTGTCAGAAATAAGAGTATGTCATCCGCGAAGGCTGCAAGTTTGTAGGTGGTCTTGTCTATGTTAATACCCTTAACATCTGTGTTAGTCCTGAGTCACTGCAGGAGCGGTTGTAGTGTTAGAATGAGTATGTAAGGAATTTTTTGTTTTGATATTTTGTGTTTGACTTGGGCAGCTAGAAGATTGCCAGCCTTGTTGCCCTAGGAGTAGAAATTTGCTTGCACCTTCCTTAGTAATTTAGCGTGTTGCAAGCCAAGAAAGGTGTGAAGGTCATTTCTGGCCTGGAGCAGTTCATTGCTGACTGCTAGAGTTGGTTTTTTTTTTTTTTTTTGTTGGTCAGTTTGGTTATTGTGGATAAGAGATTATCTAGCTGCTGTGTTCCTTGGCGTTTGTTCTTAAGGATTAATTTTAACAGTACACCACAAATATATGCTTTTTACATATTCCGCACAAGAAATGGGTTTGTGTTGGAAGAAGCATTAAGTTCAAAAAAGGAATTAAGTTGGTCATTTATGTAGGCAGAGTTGTGGGTATATGCCATTAGTGTGGGGTCATTTCTCCACATGGACATGTTCGATTCTCTAGGTTTTCCTTCAATTTGTAGGGAAATAGGGGCCTGAGCAGACCAAGTGATATTGTGAATCACAGAAGTAAATGTTTGTCTCCAATGAATAAATCAATTCTGGAGTAAGAACAGTGGGGTCATATATGCCAGCCCTCAAATTTTCCACATGCCTACTCTCATTTTGCGAGTGGAAAATGAGTAGAGTTGAGCGAACCCAAACTGTAAAGTTCGGGTTCGTACCGGACTTTAGGGTGTCCGTGTCCTGAACCCAAACCCGGACATTTGAGAAAAAGTCCGGGTTCGGGTATTTTTTCGCGCCTGTTGAATAGCTGCAGGGCAGCCAATCAACAAGCGTTTCACTCGTTTTCTCTTAGAAGCCATCACAGTCATGCCTACTAATGGCATGACTGTGATTGGGCAGTGCATCATGTGACCCAGCCTCTATATAAGCTGGAGTCACGTAGTGCTGCATGTCACATCATCTCATACTAAGGTAGGGAGAGGATGCTGCTGCTGCTGTGAGGGACAGATTAGCTTTAGAAAATCTGTTAAAAACAGCGATTTATTGGTGGGTGGGTGCTAGAGGAGATTTTTGTTTGCTAGAGTACATTTTATTTGCTAAACAAAGTGCCTCATATAAAACCTAAGCAATTTTTCTGTTTGTTAGGTGGGCGTTTGCAGCCATTTTTGCAAGTGCAGTGTACTTGCAACTGCTTGTGTGTCAGGGACACTACTTTAACCGTGTTCTGTTAGTTCAGTTGGCAACATTTTGGCATATTTAAATACTGCTTTTACATTGCAGTTAGACAAATTAAAAAAAAAAATTTTGTGCAAAATATTACATTTGCGGCCAGCGGGGCATTTCTTGAACAAAATTAAAAAGTGCGTCTACATTGCTGGTTTAAAAAAAAAAATATCCTAAATACTACATTTGCGGCCAGCGGTGCATTTCTTGCACAAAAATAAAAAGTGCGTCTACATTGCTGGTTTGAAAAAAAAAAAAATATTCTAAATACTATACAAATACATAGTACATTTGCACCTTGCCGTGCATTACTTGCACAAAATTAAAAAGTGCGTCGACATTGCTGGTTTAAAAAAAAAATAAAAAAATAGTGCTACATAGTACATTTGCACCTTGCTGTGCATTTCTTGCACAAAATTAAAAAGTGTGTCTACATTGCTGGTTTAAAAAAATATATTAATAAATAGTGATACATAGTACATTTGCACCTTGCTGTGCATTTCTTGCACAAAATTAAAAAGTACGTCAACATTGCTGGTTTAAAAAAACAATAGAAAATAGTGCTACATAGTACATTTGCACCTTGCTGTGCATTTCTTGCACAAATTTAAAAAGTGCGTCTACATTGCTGGTTTAAAAAAAAAAAAAGAATAATAAATAGTGCTACATAGTACATTTGCACCTTGCTGTGCATTTCTTGCACAAAATTAAAAAGTGTGTCTACATTGGCGGTTTAAAAAATAATATAAATTTGTGCTAATTAGTACATTTGCGTCCATAATGAGGAAAGCGTCAAATAAGGGACGTGGTCATGGTGCTGCTGGTGTTGGTGGTGTTGGTGAAGCTCCTGTTGCAAAGAGAGGACGTGGTCGATCTGTGCCAGCTACACGCACAAGTGAAACACCTTCCTTAGGTGCGAGTAGCCGACAGAACCTTCAACATTATATGGTAGGCCCAAATGCCGCTCAACGAATGGTGAGGCCAGAAGAAGTACAGGCGATAGTAGATTGGGTGGCTGACAATGCCTCCAGTTCCTTCACATTGTCTCCCACCCGGTCCCTTGCTGAAAGCTCAGAGTTGGCACCTAAACCCCATGGCCATCTGTCTTTCACCTCAGCCCTTGTAAATCAGCCAAGCGGTCTGAGCCCCAAATCATGCAGCAGTCTCTTATGCTTTTTGATGACTCTGCTGGTGTGCTTTCCGTGGGCCATCCACATAGCCCTGCCCCAGAAGTGGAAGACATTGAGTGCACCGATGCCCAACCACTTCTGTTTCAGGATGAGGACATGGAAACACCTCCGCAGCACGTCTCTGATGATGACGAAACACAGGTGCCAACTGCTGCGGCTTTCTACAGTGTGCAGACTGACAAGGAGGGCAGTGGTGAAGAGTGGGCGGAAGATGATGTGGAGGATGATGAGGTCCTAGACCCCACATGGAATAAAGGTCATGCGAGTGACGTGTGCAGTTTGGAGGAAGAGGTGGTGGTCGCACAGAGGCACCAACACAGCAAAAGAGAAAGCAGGTTGCAAAAGCGGAGCGACCGTCCCCTAGACAGTACACCTGCTACTACCCACCACACCCAGGGACCTAGCACACCAAAGGCAGATGAAAGGAGTTCCCTGGCGTGGCAGTTCTTCAGATGACAAGACACGTGTGGTTTGCACGCTGTGCAATCAGAGCCTGAAGCGAGGCATAAATGTTCTAAACCTGAGCACAATCTGCATGACCAGCCATCTACATGCAAAGCACAAGCTGCAGTAGAATAAGCACCTCAAAATCCAAGAAGAGTCTTGGGCTCCTCCTGCTTCTTCTTCTGCTGCTGCCTCTGCCTCTTCCTCCACCTCTACAGTGCCAGTGTCACCTGCCACCCAGCAAACAGACCATGTGACAGCACCGCCACCATGTCCGCCACCGTCCCCAAGCATTTCCACACAGTCCCATGGAAGCTTACAGCTCTCCATCTCCCAAACTGGAGAGAAAGAGGAAGTACCCCCCTACCCACTCGCGATCCCTGGCCCTGAATGCCAGCATTTCAAAATTCCTGGCCTTTGAAATGCTGTCATTCCGCCTGGTGGACACGGACAGTTTTAAAAACCTGATGGCGGTGGTTGTTCCACAGTACGTGGTTCCCAGCCGCCACTACTTTTCCAGGCGAGCCATCCCTTCCCTGGACAAACAAGTGGGGGACAAGATCAAGTGTGCATTGCGCAACGCCATCTGTGGCAAGGTCCACATAACCACTGATACGTGGACCAGTAAGCATGGGCAGGGACGCTATATCTCGCTAACTGCACACTGGGCAAATGTAGTGGTGGGTGGGCCTGAGGCTTATAGCAGTTTGGCACATGTCCTTATGCCACCGAGGATTGCAGGGCATTTCTCTTTGCCTCCTGTTGCCTCCTCCTCCTACTCCGCTTCCTCCTCCTCTACCACCTACTCATCCGGTCAGCATAACACCTTCACCACCAACTTCAGCACATCCAGGGGGAAACGACAGCAGGCTGTTTTAAAACTGATATGTTTGGGGGATAAAACCCACACTGCACAGGAGCTGTGGATGGGCATTGAACAACAGACCGATGAGTGGTTGTTGCCACTGAGCCTCAAGCCCGGCCTGGTGGTGTGCGATAATGGGCGAAATCTCGTAGCAGCTCTGGGCCTAGCCGGTTTGACGCACATCCCTTGCCTGGCACATGTGCTGAATTTGGTGGTGCAGAAATTTCTAAAAACTACCCGGATATGTCAGAGCTGCTGCAGAAAATGCGGGCCGTCTGTGCACGCTTTCGGCGTTCTCACCCTGTTGCTGCTCGCCTGTCTGCACTGCAGCGGAACTTCGGCCTTCCCGCTCACCGCCTCCTATGCAACGTGCCCACGAGGTGGAATTCCAACTTGCACATGCTGGAGAGACTGTGCGAGCAGCAGCAGGCAATAGTGTAGTTTCAGCTGCAGCACGCACAGGTCAGTCGCTCTGCGGAACAGCACCACTTCACCACCAACGAATGGGCCTCCATGCGAGATCTGTGTGCCATATTGCGGTGTTTCGAGTACTCCACCAACATGGCCAGTGCCAATGACGCTGTTCTCATCGTTACTATCCCACTTCTATGTCTCCTTGAAAAAACACTTTGGGCGATGATGGAAGAGGAGGAGGAAGAGGGGTCGTTTCCATGGTTATCAGGCCAGTCATTCACAAGTGGCTCGGAGGGTGGGTTCCTGCACCAGCATAGGCCAGGTACAACATTTTCAAGCCAGGGCACAGTTCTGCAGGATGAGGAGGATGAGGATGATGATGAGGAGGAAGAGGAGGAATCGTGTTCACAGCAGGGTGGCACCCAACGCAGCTCGTGGGCATCACTGGAGCGTGGCTGAGGGGATACGGAGGACACAGATGATACACCTCCCACAGAGGCAACTTGTCTTTGCCTCTGGGCAGCCTGGCACACATGAGCGACTACATGCTGCAGTGCCTGCGCAACGACAGCCGAGTTGCCCACATTGTAACTTGTGCTGATTACTGGCTGGCCACCCTTCGGGATCCCCGTTACAAGGACAACGTGCCGTCCTTAATTCCCTCACTGGAGTGTGATCGGAAGATGCGCGACTACAAGCGCACGTTGGTAGACGCGCTGCTGAGGGCATTCCCAAATGACACCGGGGGCTCAGTGGAAGCACAAGGCGAAGGCAGAGGAGGAGGAAGAGGTCGCTAACGCAGCTGTGGTCCCGCCAGCACCTCAGAAGGCAGGGTTAGCATGGCCAAAATGTGGAAAAGCTTTGTCAGCAGCACGCCACAACAAACAGCACCACCAGCTGATAGGCAACCTCTTAGCAGGAGGCAGCATTTCAGCAACATGGTGGAACAGTATGTGCGCTACGCCTACACGTACTGACTGATGGGTCTGCCCTATTCAGCTTCTGGGTCTCCAAATGGGGCACATGGCCTGAGCTTGCCCTTTATGCCTTGGAGGTGCTGGCCTGCCCTGCAGCCAATGTATTGTCTGAACGTGTGTTTAGCACGGCAGGGGGCGTTATCACAGACAAGCACAGCCGCTTGTCCACAGTCAACATGGACAAGCTAACGTTTATTATAATGAACCAGGCATGGATCCCACAAGACTTGTCTGTACCTTGTGCAGAATAGACATTTAGACCGGCCTGACACAGCCATTGGTATACTTAAGTGAACTTATTCATTTTTTTTTTAATATGTCTATATTTTGGGGACTACCCCAATTAGAAAAAAAAAACAAACAAACAACAAAAAGTGTTGGCTACCTCCTCCTCCTCCTTTTTTTATAGAACATAAGTCTTTATTGGGATTTGTAACAGGAGAATCATGAAAAATAAAACATGGTACATTTTATATGGAAAAAGTGAACCCGTGCTAGAACATCTCTGGGTTTGTCTGCAGATAGTAATCTTTTTTTTTTTTTTTAATATGTCTCAATATTTTGGGGGCTACCCCAATTAGGAAAAAAAACCAAACAAACAAAAAACAGTGTTGGCTAACTCCTCCTCCTCCACCGCCACGGTCACCGCCTCCTCAACCTCCTACTCCACATCCACCTCCTCCTCCATTTTTTTTTTTTTATGTGATTTTAAGTTATTTCCCTATCCACATTTGTTTGCAGGGCACTTGTCTTACTCTTACCCCCATTTTTGCTTCCTTTT
>BLSH010033236.1:437196-447885 GCA_018402905.1 Glandirana rugosa
GTATTCATGGGCACAGGTCAGATTGCATTCATAGGCACAGGTCAGGCTGCATTCATTGGCACAGGTCAGGCTGCATTCATGGGCACAGGTCAGGCTGCATTCATGGGCACAGGTGAAGCGGCATTGATGGACACAGGTGAGGCTGCATTGTTGGGCACAGGTGAGGCTGCACTGATGGGCACAGGTGAGGCTGCACTGATGGGCACTGATAAAGTTGTTGTTAATATTTATTTGCATAACTTAATTCTGCATAAAACATTTAAGTGTCATTTTATGAGATAATTTATGAGGGCATGTTTAGGGGCGGAATTAGGGGAGGGGCAGGGTAGGGGTTGGGTGGGGCAACTGGTGGCGAGTAACCCTTAAGGTCTGGCTAGTAGCTCAGGACTTGAAATTTTGAGCCCTGATATATGCTGTTATTGTGAAGAAATGAATATGCGGCTCCATTTACACAGGACGCTGTTTCAACCTCCCCTGAACGTTTTATCTTGACAGCTAGAAACCGGTGTCTAAAACACCCATTTTACCGCATTTTGCATGCCACATTTAGCAGTGTTTTGCTGCGTTCACGTCTTGGAGCGTTTTTGAGAATTGTATTTATTTTTTTTTAAATGGAAACATCTGTAAACGAAACAAAATGCTCATAGATGCAAGTTACCATGTTTAGGCATGTTTACAAGCTGTGTGGTATCTGAACTGGCGTCTGAACCCATTTTTTTGCATTCCAAAAAAAGCCTCTAAACTCAACTGCCTGGAAACAACCTGAAACGACCCTGTGTAAATGTACTGATAAGATAACAGAGGAGAGTTCAGGGGCAGCTGAAAAAAATGCCCAAATGCCTCTAAATGTCCGTTTACCAGCAGCAGTGTAAATGAGGCTTAATGGGGATGAACAATGCTTGGTTGTCTTGGAACTCTGTATGCCTATAGACGGGTCTGGATTCAAGTTAAGGTCTCCACAGCATGCCCCTGTTTCTTCTTCAGAGTTTGCAGACAAATGTCATTTGTTTGGAGTTGGGGGCATAAAGGTTCACGATGATGTAGATTTGGTTATTTATCTCACAAATAAGAATGATGTATCTCCCTTGATCGTCTAGCTCGACATCCAACAATTTGAAGGATATTGTATCTTTTATTGCAATGAGTACTCACTTCTTTTTAGTAGTAGCATTTGCGAAAAAAAAAAAAAAATGTGAATCTTTTGTGGATCACCAGTGAGGCCTTATGTTTACAAAAATGGGTCTCTTGGAGACATAAGATGTCACTTTGGAGTTTAGTTGCTTCTGCCCAAAGGGAATATCGTTTCCCTGGATGGTTTAGTCCCTTGACATTTAAAGATGTAACTTTGAAAGTCATGTTGGCGAGCATGGAAAATGAGAATTTGGGTCAGGGTCTGTTCTGTTTAATGATATAGCAGAGTAGTAATGCAACTGTGTACTCATGGTTGTAGATATTGGAGAGGTTTCAATAGGGATTGCGTAGAGAGCTGTGAGTTGGCAGTTCCTATCTCGAGAAGAAGTGGATGGTGCTTTTGGCGAAGCAGCAAGTGGCTTAAAGAATTGCAGTTCAGTAGTATTTGCAGGTTAGTTCTGTAATGTAAGCTCAACACAGGTGTAAGGTAGCAGCAATGTAAAATATTAATACAAAAAATAAAAAAAAAAGAACAGCTGTAAAAAGAACAAGTGTAACAGGCATGGTAACACTGTATGAGCGGAGTTATCCACAACTTATAATTGGGGGTAGTACAGCAATTGATCCTCACTCAGGCAAGTGATCCAGGGCATAAGTAGCTCTGTGAGGCGTTGGTAAGGGAGGTTAAGTGATTATTTCATCTGGGGGGTCCCCAGCATACCAGTCCAAATTCACCCTGTTGTGAGCAGGTAGAAGGCGTTCGTTGTGATCTATGGGTTCCAGGATATTCCATTTCCTCAATAGAGCGAGGCCTTCATCCAAAGAGCAGATGGTGTAATTGTTGATGTTTTTTGTGATCACCAATTTGACCGGATGGCCCCATTTGTAGGTAATCTGGTGATTACGCAGGGGTTTGTTAACCGTGGTGAGGCTTTCCTCTTGTTCATAGTATATTGTGATAAGTCAGCATAGTATGATAGACCGATATATTGGTGCAGATAGGGAGTAGTGGTTCTTTTTGCTCTCATTAAATTTTCTTTCATGTGGAAGAAATGCACACGCACAATTGTATCTCGTGGTATGGAATCTGGCAGATGTGATGGTTTTGGCAGGCGATGAATGCAATCAATTAAAAGCTCAGATCAAGGGGTATCGGGTAGGAAGGCCGCCATGAGTTGTACAAAATAGTCTGCTAGTGCTGCTGGTTGGATGGATTCTGGTTATACCCCTTATTTTCACATTGTCCCTTCTGGAACGATCATCTAGGTCGGCCAGTTTAGCTTTTAGCCAGTCCATCTCCTCATCTTTTTCTTCATGTGCATTGAAGAAGGTGGTAAATTCCCCAAGGTTTGATTCAATGTGAGTAACCCTGTCGCCTAGATCATTTATTCCTGCCTTTAAATTATGCACCATATGGAGAATATCAGAGTGTATGGAGCTTTGCAGTGAAAGTAACATGTCTTTTAAAGCGGTGTCAAGCACCGGCTGATTACAGGTGTGGAAAGCTGCTATGGAGTTCTGGAGCCCAGGTCCCTCGGGGATAGATAATGGAGAGTGTCTCACCTCAGCATCTGTGTCTTTTGCTGGCATCAGCCTTAACCGGAAGTGGTTAAGGCTGGAACGCAAGCCGCCGCGAGGAGGAAGGGAGACGTCCCTTTTTCAATACGGTAGCAGAGCCGCTGCCTATGTTTATACCTTTTTCCGGATGACTGTTTACAAATAACTGTTGATGGAAATAGCACAATAAAATCGTTTTAAAAAAGGATACACACTATTGTGCTTTTCAATTTTATCCCGGTAACCAATGGAGGATTATCCAAATTGATTATAACGTGGGAGATCGTGGAGAATAACCAGGAGGGTGAACACAGGACACTCCCAGGACCAACGGAATACAGTGGAGGACAGGTGGAGGAACAGGGTCCCAGAGGCATCCGGATAAGGTTCCCACAGGCTCATACCCCTGCAGGGGTGCTTGTTTCTGGTGAGTGGGGACACATAAGGGGACCACAGATTGAAGTCACCAATATACACATTTTTTCACTGTGAAAAGAAAAGTCACTTGCAGAATTTGTTTTGAGACTCACAGCACCTTGAAAGGAAAGTCACTTTATTGATCGCATGAAGATCGATGTCGTTTTTTTTCATCAAGAAATTTATATATTTATATTTTTATATATTTTTTCATAATTTTTCAATTTTTTCCTTTTTTTTCATCTAATATCTTTTTTTCTCATCCAATATCTTATTAATATTCCAATTAGTGTTTTATACATAATATAAGGACTTTGGGGACTATTATATTTCTGACAATATATATTTATCAACCATCATTAATTATGTACTACCATTGAGTATTGTTTATAATTTATTGGTTTATGTTTTTTCTACACACTTTATGAGCACACTCACTAATTTTACACACATATCTTTGAGTATAATACTTATGAATTGCATGGTAATATAGCCTTTGATTGTATTCAGTTTTTTGAAAGTCACTTATAGATATACATACTTATACTGCTTATTTATTCACAAGCTTATATATATTTATTTATAATTTTTAGTAGCACAGTCACTTTACTATTAACCTACAGGTGGTAACACCCACACAATACTATACTATAAAATTTATTATAAAGTTGCCACATTGTCCCCCTAGTGTTCAAACAGGAGGACACACAGGGAAGCGCCAACTGCCTTTCTTTCTTTTATATATTAATTTCCTCCCTTGGGAGGTTCAGACAGGGCAGCTCCCTTATATAACTAGATCTGTACCATAGCGCGGAGTTCTTGTTGTATATACCCTTTTGTTATGTGAACCACATTTGAGCATTAAGATACGTCTTCACTTCATAATATCTCTCAAAAAAAGTGCAGTGCATTTTGGACTAAAAAAATTGTTTTGGTTTGCAACAAATGAGTAATTCACTCGCTGAAGAGTTTTCCTCTGGTTGTCACAGTACATATATACCTCCAGTTCTGCTTCTGTCACAACATGCCTGCAAGTCTTGAGCCTCCTGTAACCCCAGACACAATCACTAATAATTTCTTTGTAAATGGCTGAGAATAGGTTTGGCAGGGGTGTGAGGAGGTGTTTTGGCACCCAAGGCAAAGTTGTCAGAAAGTAAAAGGACATTTAATAGGAAAACAAAAGGGAAAGGAAAAAAATAAATCAAGTTACAGTTGCAATACAGACTTTTTGAAGAGCCCATCCTGGTCATATTAGATGGTAAACTTCCAATAACAGAAATGACTCTCTCACTGCACCTACAAATGTATGCCAAGTCTGGTTAGTAAGGTCATCTGAAAAAAAAAGATTCTCTCTGCTGTCATGCATTGCGCCATCGTATTCTCTTCAGTTCTGACACTTTTCAATAGGGAGTATCGAGCATTTGCTGTGGGCTAAGAGTGAAAGTAGTAAATCACAGCAAAAGATATTGGGACTTTCCTGGTATGAAAGAAATATTTACTATTATAAAAACTTCCTTTAATTTAACATCATAAAATATTCCTTTGGGATTATTTTACATGTTTTTTTCTAAGAAACAATAAAATACATCATATTAGCGGTGAATATTCATCTGTTGCTAAATATTGAATATTAGACCTAATTCTAAATTCCTCTCTGTGCAATGTGTTGTACCTGGTGTGTTTCTTGGCTCAATAGCAATTCTTTAGAGTATATTATCATTTTTCTCTTTATTGCAGTTATTAGTCTCCATTTATAAAGCGGTATCTTTCCGCTTTATACATTTTTCAATACGTTTTTTGGTATCCACTAAAAAATACAACTAAAATACCGCATGAGTTATTTTATGAAGTCATGCAGTATTTTAGTAGTGAAAACATGCGGTAATTTAATGCCTGGCGGTACCTGGCATTTTTATTAACAGTGGTAAATACCACACTGTTAGGGAGCGGGCGGCCGTCGGCATCCTTAACCACCAGTACACATTCTTTAAATACAGCATGCGTCGACCACTACTTAAAGTGCTACTAAACCCAGAATCCTGCATTCACTATACCTGGTCTCACCCAGTACATCAGTGGTTCTCAACTCCGGTCCTCGGGACCCCCCAACAGGCCAGGTTTGCAGGATAACTGAAATACATCACAGATGATATAATTTGCTGCTCAGTGATTGCAGTGTTCTAGTCTGCATCTCCCCAAGGTAATACTTAAAATCTGGCCTGTTGGTGGGTCCCGAGGACCGGAGTTGAGAACCACTGCAGTACACAGAACATGGAAATGCAATTATTTTAGTAAATATAAATGGCTAAATAACAGATATAGCAGTCTTGTGACTTCTATCAGTGTCCAGCCAAGCAGTGGTTAACCACTTAAGGACCACAAAAGGATTTCCCCCTTAGACTACATACACATGGGCATTATGAAAAATGAGCTGTAAAGCTAATACTGACGCCAGTAAAAAAGCTGCATTAAAAACACAATTTTATCACTGTTTTGCATTGGTGTTTTCCACGCTAGCTTTATGCCACGTTTCTCTGTCTCTATTCAAAATCAATGGTTCTCTATAATGATCTGATTTGCGGTGCGAATTGTGTGCTGAGGATCTTGAAGGGGAACGCCCAGCAAAAATGAAAAAAAAAATTTGCTTGGGGTTCCCCCCAGGAGATGCCAGGCCCTTCAGTCTGGTATGGATTTTAAGGGCAACCAATGCCAAAAAAGATGGCGTGGGATCCCTCCAAAATCCATACCAGACCCTTATCCAAGCGCCCCCCTTCTGGACCATACCAGACTGCCCCCCCACCCCAAAGCACCTTTTCCCCTTGTTGATGAGGACAAGGGCCTCTTTCTGATAACCCTGGCCGGTGGTAGTCGGGGTCTGCGGGCAGGGGCTTATCGGCATTTGGAAGCACCTTTTAACAAGGGGGCACCCAAATCCTGCCCCCCACCCTATGTGAATGAGTATTGGGTTCACCTAAAAAGTGTGTAAAAAAACACACTACACAGGTTTTTAACCACTTCCCGACCGCCGTATGCAAAATGACGACCAGGAAGTGGCTCAGTTATCCTGACTGGACGTCATATGACGTCCTCAGGTTAACAAGCCGCCGCACGCCCAGGGGGGGGGCGCGCATCGCGGCGATCGGTGGTGTGGGAGGTCAGTCTGACCCCCGCAATGCCGATCTCGGTAAAGTGCTTAGATCCGAAGCACTTTACCATGTGACCAGCCGTGACCAATCACGGCTGGTCACAGTGTAATACAGGAAAGCCGTTTATCGGCTTTCCTGTACTCAGGTCTGCAGACCTGATGAGGGGAGAGCCAATCGGCTGCATCCCTGACAGGGAGGGTTTATGCTGATGATTTATCAGCACAGCCCTCCCGCGGATCGCCACCCTAGACCACCAGGGAGCCTGCCCAGGGACCACCAGGGATGTGCCCACCCAGGACCACCAGCGAGCCGATCTGGACCACCAGGGAGCCGACCAGGGACCACCAGGGAGACCCCCCTAGACCACCAGGTAAGTGACATACTGCTCAGTGCCACCTTCACTCAGTGCCACCTTCAGATGCCACCCTAGACCACCAGGGAATGAGCCTCTATCAATGTATATGCCCACCAGTGCCCCTATCAGTGCCCACCAGTGCCCCTATCAATGCATACCAGTGCCACATATCAGTTCCCACCATTGCCACCTACCAGTGCCCATCTATCAGTGCCCATCAGTGCCACCTATCAGTGCCCATTGCCTCCTATGAGTGCCAATCAGTGCTGTCTATTAGTGCCCATCAGTGCCGCTTAGCAGTGTCTGTCAGTGCTGCATATCAGTGCCCATCAGTGCTGTATAACAGTGCCACCTCTCAGTACCCGTCAGTGCTGCTGATCAGTGCCGCCTAACAGTGCTCATCATCGCTGCATATAAGTGCCTCATCATCAGTGCCACCTCATCAGTGCCGCCTCATCAGTGCCAATCAGTACTGCCACATCAGTGCCCGTCAGTGTAGCCTCATCAGTGCCCACCAGTGATGGAGAAAATTTACTTATTTACATATACATTTATTTTTTGTGACAAAAATAGAGAATTTTTTTTTTAATTTTCAGTCTTTTTTTATTTGTAGCGCAAAAATTAAAAACCGCAGGGGTGATCAAATACCACCAAAAGAAAGCTCTATTTGTGGGAACAAAATGATAAAAAATCTGTTTGGGTGCAATGTCGCACGACCGCGCAATTGTCATTCAAAGCGCAACAGCACTGAAAACTGAAAATTGGTCTGGTAGTAAAGTGTTCTAAGTGCATAGTATTGAAGTGGTTAAAGTATTTTTATTAAATCAGCTCCGGGGTCTTTTCCCTCTCCGGCTCTTCTCCCTCCTCCGGCATCTACTTTCTTTTGCTCTTTTGCTGGGTCTTCTTTCTTCTGAGGGGGTCTTCTTTCTTCTGCTCTTTTGTCAGGTCTTCTGTCTTCTTGCTCTTTTGCTGGGTCTTCTCCACTGTCTTCTCCCTCTGCTCTTCTTCCAATGGTGACACGATGTGATCTCCCGGACTAATGCTGGCTCAGCGCTGTGCATTAACTTATATTGGCATAGGGCGGGGCCACCCGCTGATGTAAGGGGGCACCACCCCCTTATGATGTCACTGCCTGAGGCAGGGTGGGGCAGTGATGTCATAAGGGGACAGGCCTCCGGATGACATCAGTGGGTGGCCCCGCCCCATGCCAATATAAGTCAATGCATAGCGTGGAGCCAACATTAGTCCAGGAGATTGAATTGTGTCAGCATTGGAAGAAGAAAAAAGGAAGAAGACAGTGGAGAAGACCTGGCAAAAGAGCGAGAAAACAGAAGACCTGAAAAAAGAGACCCCTCAGAAGAAAGAAGACATCGGAGGAGGAAATACTTTAAAAACCCGTGCCCTTGTCCTCATCAACATGGGGACAAGGTGCTTTGGGGTGCTTTGGGATGAAGCCCCCCTGCCCCAAAGCACCCACCCCCCATTTTTAGGGCATGCAGCCTGGTATGGTCCGGGGGCACTCGCTCGTCACCCCCTTTCCTTACCTGCCGTGCTGCGTGCTTAGATAAGGATCTGGTATGGATTTTGGGGGGGGGGGGGGCCCACGCCATTTTCTGGTATCTCTTGGCGGCGTCCATTTAATTTTTTTTCATTTTTGCGGGGGGGTTCCCCTTCAAGATCCTCAGCACACAAGTTGCACTGCAAATCAGATCAACATGATCCGACTTCTGGTGCTACTTCTATTCAAATCAATGGGCTCCCATAGGGAATAGAGACAGAAAACCGCCTGACGAGGCTTAACGCTGTGTATACAATGTTAAGCCGCATTTTTGAGCTTTTACCGGCGTCTGCGTTTTAACAGCTCTAGCGCTGGAGCCTCAGAATGCGCTGCTCCTGGGTATTTTTTGGACCTTAAAAACGCCTATGCCACTTACAGCTGAAAAACGTCTGTGTGTGTATGAGGCCATTGAATAACATGGAGAGTCATTTTTAAGCTGTAAAAAAAGCTCAAAATTGCAGCTGTAAAAATGTCCATGTTTATGAGGACTTAATGACCGGGCCATTTTTTGCAATACAGCACTGCGTCGCTTTAACTGACAATTGGTTTGGTAAAAGTTATCATGTCTATAAAAAAGGGAATAGATTTACGGCATTTTTATTATTCATTTATTTTTTACTAGTAATGGCGGCGATCAGTGTTTTTTAGCGGGATTGCGACATTGCGGCGGACAGATCGGACACCTAACGGACATTGTTTACACTTTTTTGGGACCAGTGACATTTATACAGCGATTAGTGCTATAAAAATGCACTGATTACTGTATAAATGACACTGGCAGGGAAAGGGTTAACACCAGGAGTGATCAAGGGGTTAACTGTGTTCCCTGGGAGGTGTTTCTAACTGTATGGGGAATGGGCTGCCTGGGGAAGCGCACAGATCTGTCGTCCTGCTTAGCAGAAGGACAGGATCTGTGTGATCTTCCCTGACAGAATGGAGATCTGCTTTGTTTACACAGGCAGATCCCCATTCTGTCACTGCGGGGAACGATCGCGAGTCGAGTCCACCCACCCGCTGATTAGTTCCCCCGCTGGCCAGTGGGCACCTGTCCCCAGATTGCTGTGTACGAGCCGATGTACAATGGTGGCGATTCACATTATTGAGCCAGCTTGCTGGTTAAGAATTGTAGGAGGAGTTTTCAGACTGCCCTATGAGACTGCAAGACCCCCGACCCTCTGTCTGGACAGTGCTGATTGGCCCTGTGCTGATCACATGCACTCTCTGAAGAAAAAAAAAATGCTCTAGCAATACACACCAAACGGAGCATGTGCAGCCTGACTCCATAGGCTCTGTGCTATCAGGAAATGATTAGGGGGCAGTGGAAGGAGGGGAGGATCAGAGAAGACAGGATCAAACAGCCATTTTACACAATGCAGAGGGTAAACCCCTTAGGTTCTACAGGGAGTATAACAAGCATGCTTTACTGCTTATACAGACTGATTTTACTGTTATGGGTTTAGTAACACTTTAATTACTGCTTGCATTTAATTATTTATTTCCTTCTGTGAATTAAGTTTAACCACTTCCCAGTTCTGGGGTTCTCCCTCTCACACACCAATCGTGTGTGAGAGGGAGATTGCGGTAACAACTTGTTACCGATTAGTGTACACACCAAGCACACTGATCCCCCCAGTAATAAAGAGGACCTGTCACCACCCCATCAAAGTACCTGTCACAGCCCATCAAATACCCGAGTACCTGTCACCTGCCCATCAAAGTACCCGAGTACCTGTCACCTGTCCATCAAAGTACCGGAGTACCTGTCACCTGCCCATCAAAGTACCTGAGTACCTGTCACCAACCCATCAAAGGACTCGTGTACCTGTCACCTGCCCATCAAAGTACCAGAGTACCTGACACCAGCCCATCAAAGTACCCGAGTACCTATTACCAGCCCATCAGAGTACCCGAGTACCTGTCACCAGCCCATCAGAGTACCCGAGTATCTGTCACCAACCCATCAAAGTACTCGAGTACCTGTCACCAACCCATCAAAGTACCCGAGTACCTGTCACCAGCTCATAAGAGTACCTGAGTAACTGTCACCAGCCCATCAGAGTACCCGTGTATCTGTCACCAACCCATCAGAGTACTCGAGTACCTGTCACCAACCCATCAAAATACCCGAGTACCTGTCACCAGCTCATCAGAGTACCTGAGTACCTGTCACCAGCCCATCAGAGTACCCATGTACCTGTCACCAGCCCATCAGAGTACCCATGTACCTGTCACCAGCCCATCAGAGTACCTGTCACCTGCCCATCAGAGTACCTGAGTACTTGTCACCAACCCATCAAAGTACCTGTCACCTGCCCAACAGAGTACCTGAGTGCTTGTCACCAACCCATCTGAGTACCCGAGTACCTGTCTCCAACCCACCAGAGTACCCGAGTACCTGTCACCAACCCATCAAAGTACCCGAATACCTGTCACCAGCCCATCAGAGTACCCGAGTACCTGTCACCAGCCCATCAGAGTACCCGAGTACCTGTCACCTGCCCATCAGAGTACTTGAGTACCTGTCA